>LUCH01000782.1:55476-109417 GCA_013368495.1 Paragonimus heterotremus
CAATACATCAGTGATTCACACTGATGTTTAACTGCCACACAACCATGAGGAAGAATAAAAGGAAGTATGGGAAGAGGAAAAGAAGACGAAGGTGATGGGATGAGACCCAACTACTAAGGACAGCTACGTTTATATTCGTGACGTGAATAGAGATATACCGGTTTGTGAGTAGCTTTCCGTTGATTATGAAGATCGCATACAATTTAGTAAGTCATTTCGAGAAACGTATCTACGCTGAAACTTGCTTCTTCGCTGATTGCCCGTTTACTGGTGTTACTTCACTCTGGAACTTCGTTCAGTCGAAGCTGATTAATGGAGTTCTTTCAGTAGTCCGTGTGTATACGGGTTTACGAAAATAGCTACGTCGTATGTTTTTGGTAGCGTCGTTCTTTCTTTGGTATATCGCTCTTAGACTCTGAGGACGGAGTAAGTGGAACTTTTATATCGGGATTACTTTTATACAGATAAGCATTTCTACGAATATAAATGTTTACAAGGTAATACTATTTCGAGGTTCTCCAGTTAAACATCACAGTGATTGCACCCGCTCGAACTATGTAAATCGGCTTTTCAACTGACCACTTGTTTGACAGGTTAACTCTGGTGAACTGGGGATGAATTAGCTCTGGGTACCACTTTCCTTCATCCATATATAGCGTTTTCTTTTGTGCGTTGCTGGTTCTACTCCACTAACTTTCATCAGTTTATTGTTATTTATTGCTTCACTTATTAAGTCTTCTCTTGAACGTTAGTCACCTGTTTTTTATCTGCCTACCGAATTTATCCCCACACACTGAACGGATTGACGCATTGTTGACGAGACTCTCAGGTTGGGGAATGCTTTCGCAGTCATTCTCGTTGTTTCTCCCACAAACCAGTTGGATTTTACGTCACCAATTGAGGCGTACCAACGACGATGCTTGTCTGTTCCACTCAAGATTAAGCTGTCCACTCAGCGAGTTACCACTACTGAACGCGTTGTACGACGAGTACATCTAATGCACTTCATCATCAAGGCCCTCAAGGGTCGAGGGTAGTCGCCCAATCATCGGATAGGTATAGGACTCAAAAACTCAGTCAATCAGCCGTAGGACAACCGCAGCATCATACGGTCAAACTCGCGTGACGCTTTGACGCGCACACGTAAATTCACACGCACACCGACACGCATCGATGTGTGCACATGGGCCGGTCAACCTACCCTAGTGTTCGAGGCTGACTATTTATGTGTGTCTGTGTGTGCACATGTTCCAGGACTCACTCGGTCGTGATCGTAAGACGGACTGGCAGGGAGTGCCTTGTAAATAAAGCGATAGTGAATGTGACCGCCAGTTCGTAAGCTGGACGGCTGCGTGTGCATGACCGAGTTATCAGCCCTTACGCTTGGTGTGAGCAGCTTGTTGAGGTAAGTCGGTTACCGGTCCGTTTGAGTGCCCCGGTGTAGTCCAAATAGGGACATGGGTGACCCCTGAATTTGACTGTGTTCGGTATGTACCACCCAATTGCGCAACTGAGTGCGCTCAGATGCTGCATGATTTGGGTTCTACACACTGTAGTGTGGATACCAGCGAACTTTCTCCTGCGCCTTATCTCAGTGTACCCGTATTGATTTGATGATTTAAGATCTGTCAGTTTAGGCTATCAGGTACATGCGTGGCTAAATAACAGGTCCGTGACCTCACGTATTTGTCTGATTCACCTTCCCACGACCCATCTGCTCGGCTTCCTACCGTTGAACTCATTAGTGATTACGAGTTGACATACTACTGTGAGGTATTTTGATGAAGTCCCTCTGGACGTTTGTGCTAGGGTGCTGTTGCCAGTCGAGTCGATCCTCTGATGACAACGCCTTTTAATGGAACTTAATTTTAAGAGGCATCTGTCTCATTCTGCTTATTGATCGGCATATGCAATAGAAGGTCCGAGTGTACTGTATCGACCTAACCTGGTCAACCCCATCGATTGACTGTTGATTATGGTCTCGGTCCTGGGTACCAGCACGTTGTTTATTCGTCTCGGTATCAGACATTTCATCAAGATGACCTATTTAAATGGCATGTTCTGCCACCAATGCGTGCAGTTAAATGATACGGTCTTACCTGATACCAAACTCATTCCATCTTCCAATAGAGTCCGACTCACATCTATCCAGTCTTTCCTGTTCACATTGCACGTGTTGTCCAAACTTACAAAATGGGTTTTGCTTTATTACACCGGGTGGTATGTGCATTCCTATATTGCGCACTCATTTGACGTGCTACCTTGATCTATCTGATAGACTTAGTTATAGAAAAACGGATTTTGTAGTGATTATGTCCCAGATTGTTCTACGACAGTCCGTTACTCTCAGTGAGTCATGGCTATAGCAGCGTTTTTTTCATGTTTAGGCTTAGGCTGCATCACGTTTTGTAAAACATGCATTCATTTTGGAGAGATAAGTGCAAACCAACATGTTTGTTCAGTCTCCTCTTTTCGTAACCTCATGAAGTATCCAGAGCTATGGAGTCTGAAGGAACTCAGGTTCATACTTCTGAGCTTGCAATAATTTTTAAAACTTATTTGATTCACAACTCGGTTGGTTCTGTAGCTTATGATTGTGTACGAACCGTCGGGGTCCTCCGATTATCTGCGTCTTCTGGCTCGTCTGCTGTGTACTGTTATTATCTCAGCTTTGGAGAACAAATGTATTTACGCAATCGAGAAACGTTCAGTGGTCTGTTTACTTGGTTAGAAGAAATCGCAAATGACTCCTATGGAAGTCAGAACGGCTATAATTGCCCTAACTATGCTCTTCGTCACTAACACTATACTGGACTTAGGTGCCCTGTACACTTTTCCAGACCCACGAACCAAGTGGATGTTAGATTGTCCGTTGTACGTTATTTTCAAGTTTTTTTTATTTAAAAAAATCATTCTCTGTATGTTCTGGCTGTGCCTTTGGACCAGGTGTTGACAACCGCACGTTTTATCCGGGTCAGTTGCACAGCAAGATGATGGTCATGGAATTCGAGTAGATTCGAATGAAGTTTCTTTTTACTCTAGTTATGCTAAGATGAATTGGACTTGGAGTGAAGACCAAAAGCCGAGTACGATAATTTGCATGAACCTAATAGTAGGTAGATTATCACATTCTTATCTATTTTGTTTATAACTACCAACTTCAGTGCCTTTGACTTTTACATGTTGAATATCACCCGTCTCCTTGATCAACTTACACCTTTTTATGCACATTTATCCGGTTGGAAAGCTGAACGCAATTTTCGCGTTCTGTTAGGTACTTCGGAATGCGTTTTTCAGTCTCAAAATGCAAACTGTTTCTGCAACATTGCTGTTGTTACGTAGATTTAATGTTAGATAATGAAATCATGGAGGTTGTTGACCGGTTTGTATACCTAGGAAGCTGCATCAGCGGCGGCGGTGGAGGTTTAAGAACGAAACAGACGTGCGTATCTTCAGTGATAGGGCGATGTTCTCTATTTTGAGGCACCTATGGCGACCGGAAGGTCTTTTTGAAGCTTAAGGGTCGCGTATATCAGACAACAGGGGGGGCTGTATTATTTTACACCAGCGAACCCTGGCCGCTCAGGATAGAGGATGTGAACCGTCTTCAGGTATTTGACCACCGATGTCTGCGTTCAATGGATCGTATCGGGTGGCACCAGCGAGTAAGCAACGAGGGGGTTGGGAATCGGGTGTTTGGCACTGATTGTCAAATGAGTTCTTCCGTTCATTCCTTACATTTGCACAGACCTAGGTGGTTAGGTGATGTACTAAGGATGCTAGCTAGTCGTTTGCCACATCGAGCACTGTTTGCCGACGCCGCGGTCGATTGGCGCAAGGTGCGAGGTGGACAGATGATGACCTGACAGAGAAATGAAATCGTTCACGAAAGGGTTGGTCACTGTAGATCGGGTTCATCTTCCGGGCTGGAGCCCTCGCAACTCACAGAGAGTCGGTGGCTGGAGACGTTAGGTGAGATGGCGGCTGACCGAGCTCAGTGGCGTGAATGTTGTCGTTGTTTGTTCAAGTTGTCTGTGAAGTGAGTGCACTTGGTGTCGCGGGGAAATGAAAGCCGTAAGGAAGGTGTCTTGCTGATGACGCCTTACTTTCACTTACAGCTTGGTTGGGCGTTTGCAAGGTGTAGGCACCTTGATTTTGTATGTTTGAATGTAGACGGAGCTATTTTTGGCGGTTAGGTCCCCTCCCCTTTCTCTGTTTTTTTTCTTCTCATTTTCTCCTCCTATATAGGGTTTTTCTCTCTTTCTTTTTCCGTTCGCGGTTGTGTGACAGTTAGGCATCACTGTGAACTACTGATGTGTTGCTGTCTATGATGATGATGGTGATGAATCGGTTAGAACTCAATGTCCCTACTGCATTTTACTGCTATGAGCGCTTTTGAATCGCATTGGAAATTATTCGTTTGGTTATAGATTTCATATGGTTGGAATGTACATGTGATTCTATATCAACCGGTTTATGATTCGTACCTGTGTGTATTAACAACCTGTGTATGTAACTGCAATACATGATCGCTAGCGAACAATTATTTCCGCCGGTCATCTGTTACCGTCTATGCTCACTACTACAATTGCCCCAGAAAAAGTGCTGCGAACAGTTTGAGACAGCCAGCCCTCCGCTTCGAACGACATCATTTGGTGGTTTTCACTTATCTGTCGACAGTTTGGTTATATCACAATCGTTTTTGAGCAATACGTGTGTGCTCGTATCAGGTCGTTAGCAGCTTAAAATATCGCAAACGTAAAATCGTTCATACGTAGTCAAACACTCACAAGGCTAATGCTACTTTCGAACTAATCGCTCAAACTTGTCTGATTATATTGGGCCAACCTTCACACCATTCAGTGTACACTGAGTTCATCTCAGTGCAGTCGATTCTACTAACATGGCGATTACAGAATCCTGTTGCTAAGGTTTACCAAGAGATAAACCGATCAACAGATGCGCTTTTCTATCGGTAATGATCTGCAAACTGCATATTCCAGTTAAGGGTAACAATGCCAACATACTTTCGTTAGCATATTGGTTTCGCTTGTCAAACATTTTGTCAATCTACTTAGTCGATTTCTTTTTCACATTTGCGAACGTCCTGTTCATTACCGGGACAAAGTCGGATAGATGGATCAACGTGTGTTGTCCATGTAACCCACGCACAGGCGTGAAGTAGGGGCGAAAAAAATTCGAATTCGGCCTCACTCTATCGATTACCAAACATGCAATCTGCGCAATATTCGGTGCACAATGGTCGAGACGGTTCACGTGGATAACAAGCCGCAACAACTGCGAACTCATTCTCATCGAATCGGGATTGTTATCGTGTAGATAACGAAGAGCAAATTGAAATTATTACGGAAAAACCATAACTGTCACTTCCTTCAACGTCGATAAACAAGTAGAGTGCTTCGGGTTCCCATATAGAATGATAGAATAATTAAGTATAGCCAGACTGATGAGATCAAAATGCTTGTCTGAGCTTATGCGTTGCCACAACATGAACTTTAAACGTGAAATATCACTTAGTATTTGCTTGAGAAATTCAGATTGCGGTGTTACTGAATCGTGATCTTAGCCAACTTTGTCTTTCTTCCCTAAAATACCACCGACACAGTATCGCAGCATTTTGTTGACTTCTCGTTCTTTTTCTCTCTCACCAGAACCTCTGGTTTCTATGCCAAAAAAGAAAAGTGAGACGTTGCTAAACTGTTGGTCTACCGACAACGAAACGGAGGACAGCTCCGAATCCGACTGTCTACCCCGCCAGGATGCGGATGACTTTCAAGCAATCTTCGAGCTGGAGGAAAATTCGACTTTCAGCGCTGCCGGAAGTTCGTCGGTTCCAGCTACGAATACGTCGCGTAAACGCCTACCCCCGGGACGTCTTCGACGTTTCGCACCAAGTCAGATTACTGGGCAGCAAAAGCTGGAATTCCCAGGCATGTTTGTTCAGGGCTTTCGTGATGGACACGTTGAGTTTAACATACCTGGGGTACTGCAAGACTCCTTGAAACCGACGGATTCAATTGAGGTTAAAATTAATTTGTTTACAACAAATCATCCCGCGGAACTGACTAACAGTTCAGTGCAGGATGATAACGAACAGTCCCAAACGCGTAGATTTTGCACATTCGACGATCCAAACCAATCATCAGGCTTCATTCCTAACCCAGGGCCTTCGGGTCGATTCGGTCAATCCTGGTTACGATCTGAACAGACCGCAACTCCGGGAATTCATTTGTCAGGCCTTCCCAAGGAATCAACAACACAACTGTGTTCTGGGACAAATGTGTCGCAAGCATCCGTTGCCACACACTCAGATAGTCAGTTTGGGTTTAGCACAGAACAGCCGATGTTTGCATCACAATCCCTGAATTTGGAAAGTCGCTTCATCTCAGCCCTACGTTTCGGTCACGATTCTACGGACTCTGGCCTCCATTTGCCTTGTGACCCCACGTTGGCGGACCTCTCTGAACAGCGTGGTGTGCAACCATCTCATCCATCCGGTATCTCATCTAGATTCGTGCAATTTCATTCTCGGTGCTTGCTGTAGTCGCGAAATCAATCAATTCATCAGTGTTGTTTCGCAGTTTTACTCTGGATCTCACTTATTGGTTTCGACTAGGTGCGCAGCCAAATCAGAATGCCTACTCAGGGCTATATCTTCGTTGTTCAACTCAAGTAATCGAGTATCGTATTTTTCTCAGCTCCAGGCTTGTGTTTAGCACATACTATGAATACTGTTATTACTATTGCTGTTGTTAACCTTATATTTTTTTAATCCTTTTTTATTGTTTTTTTTGGTTGACTCGGATAACCACCTTTTTTGTATTCGAATCCCTATTCATTCAATACAATCATGTCATTTTTACACTACGTTATTTTTCTATAGATAAGAAACCCATCGAACTGGTTCGGAACCCAAGATCTTGTCATCCAGTCTGCGTTGTCATTGTTGAAATTTTCAGTGTCACAACGACACCGATCTGAATCCAGGGTAATAGGAGACGAACGCTCTTGGAAGAAAGCTTCGTTCTCCGATATGTTCGCCATGAAAAAAATTGGATCCGAATTGAACCGGTTAGAACACAGAATAAATAAATTATTGGGGAGCCTTTAGTGTCACCCTGTGCCCGAGAAAGCTGATTGTAGACAAAGAACTCCATCGACCTTGGAATGAAAACAATGGTTGGCATGATATTACATCATTTACAAGGGGGTCGGGTAGCGCTTCATTAGCTAACCAGATCTGTTATCGATCTTTTATAAAACAGTACTGACTGACTAAGTTAGATTGACTATGTAACTAGACTAGACTTATGTACTAATACCAGTCAGTAGAGGATAACAGCGGAGTAACCTTTTGAAACAAGAAGGTCTGTGTTTACTGGAGCACGATATTGGATGTGTCAACAGGACTCGTCCGAACCTTTCTTCCTGTTTTTTGTTTGTTGTTGTTGTTGACCCTAGAAAAAGCTGTTTGACGTGTCTCCAGAGATGGCTGTAATAACTTTGCATCATTTGTTCAACTGACTTCAAAGTAGTCAAACAGTACTATCTGCCAACAAGGTCAGCTAATGTCAAATGTATGGAAGAACTATCAAGTTCTTCAGTTGTTCTTTTTAAGTGGTCCATTGGCTTGGGTGGAATTGCATATTTGAACGAGAATTTTGTCTATCAGCACAGTCCCAATTTGGTAGAACCTAGCTCTGTCACTCTTACGAACCGTATCATGATAGCGATCAGTGCTAGGTTATGACTCAGGCTGACCCGATTGTAAGCACTTCCATTTTGAATGTCCGTCTTTTTGATTCATGTTGACTTGGAGAATTTGGCTTATGTAGTCTGCGGTCTCAAAGTAGACCAGTGATTGCCTACGGCTCTTTATAGTGTCTCATAGTTACACAACTACCAACAAAAAGGCTGTTAATTTGGACCAATCTGCACTTTTTCCTGGTAACTAGAACCAGCTGGTTTTATTTTTTATGGGCCAAGAAGGTGTTGGCTATTCTGTTTTTCATCTTCAATATTCTGGTTAACCTACATTTTCTAAAAGTATGAAGCTAGTGTTGGAGGACTCATTTATTGTTGAAACCGAAACTACAATTGATTAAGCTGAAAAACTCATCGGTGTATTTTGATTGAGCGGACTGACGAGATTACCAGCTCGTAGGTGTGTGGCAGTCCTACTCTCATGTGTCGCACTCACGGGTGAACTAAGTCAAAATCACTGTAGTCAATCGGTTGGTACTATTCTCTCGTTGTTTTAATCGATCGCGGTTGGTCTTTGCACCTTTAACAAGAGCTGTCCTACTCAAACTGGATATTGCCAGTACCACAGTGGATAGGTCACACAATGGGCATCAAGTAACCTTAAGCGCGACCAGGTATGGTAAGTTTGTCATTCACAGTGGCAGGAGATCGTCATTTTGAAAAAATACTAACGTTGCATACATGTTCAGTAAGCCGAATTTCTGCTAGGATGTGGTACGATTCAATTGGTCAGTGGTCTTCGACTAATTGGTTTCACTAAAACGATTTATGGATGATGATAACAATGTCCGTCGTCCAATAGTTTGTTAATCTGAGACTAACGGACTCTGCAGTATTTGGATTTGTAATGCTGCCTTTATTTTGTATTCATGTGGACTGTTAACAGCTAAGATTTATTTGACGTTATATTTATCCCTTAAACTAGTATTACTGTTACTGAGAGGGTGAATGTTGTTCACCTTTGGGAAATATGAATCATAATGACTTAATGTCATTGAAGACGGTTCACTGATCGATTAGAAATTGAAATACCTCATTAAGAAACAGGGTTACGTTCTCATTGGAAACGGAACGTCTGTACATCAACTAAAATACTATTCACAAGTAGCGGGGGGCTTGTGAAACAGATTTCAACAAATTATTATCAAAACCGGCCACTGTAGCGAACTTCGCAATAATATGTCACACTAGGTCCCGAACGAAATTAGAAGGCACGCGCATTTTGAAGCGAGGCATATTCGGTTTGCACGGAAGGGTATCCCAGCTTTTGTCTAATCTTTCAGCGGTATGGACGTCGTTCTTGTGAGTTATTCGGTCTCGATTTGTATGTGTTCACAATTCCATGGGCTTTAGAATGTGGGATTTCTATTTTGAAAAGAACATTCATACATGACCAATATAACACAAGTGTTGGCACACATATCCTGTTCCATGCTTTACGAGATAGGCTCATGACGTTTGACATAGTCCGGCGTATAACACTTCGCGGAACCCGATGCTTCTTTCGAGGAAATAGCCCATTAAGAATTTCCCAACGCGCTTCGGATAGTATTTTAAATGGTGAAACATGTAATTTAGATACTATTTATTTCGGCTGGTACGAACCTAGCCGCAAAGCTGATCCAAAAGTATCCACGTCTAATCACACCATCAACTATGCTGGTCAGGTCCAGTTTGCAATAAGGCACGTGTACAGGACGCAGTCACCTGACAAGAATTCTGTTCTGTATTGGAAATACACCCAAATTTACGAAGATCCTTTGTCTCGTAAGGTAATATTATTGACATGAAATCTTAGAATGAACGGCTTCCAATGATTTCGTTTCAGCATTTCTCTATTCCGGAAATCGTACGCCGTTTACCCTTTCTAGTTAGATGACCACAGTACACCACTTTCATGTGCAGTCAAGACCGAAACTCCGTCAGCCGATCGGCGAAGTCAAAATCTCGTTGTGATTGTTGAAATTCTATAGGTGACATGTTCACCTTATTGATATGTTAAAAAACCCCGTTCGATCAATAGGTAATTGAGGGTCAGCCGATCCTGGCGTCCTCTTGGCTACCTCCCTACTCCACTCACATAGGTCACCTGATAAATAATACTCTGTAATCGTACTTCTTTTTTCCATGGCCTGAAGTCCAGTGCCCGTTTGTGGCTGATAATCAAACAAGCAAGCATTCTCTACGGTTATTGGAGAAGATTTGTTTCTAATTAGCACAAAGCACGCTATGGGAACTAAGTTACAACCACTGTCTAGGTGTCAGATTGTTAGGCTATCGTAAGCTGGTAATCAAGACACTATCCATCAGACCACGCGGTTGCGGTCCCTGAAATTGAAGAAAAGTAGGTGAATTATTTTCCTTGGCTCCTGCATCTCTGTTTTCTGATGGGCTGAAGTCAATCAGCCACTTGTGGCTGGTCTGCAAACTAGCGAGCATTCATCAGTGCTCCAGATGAGTTTGCGAGGCGTCTATACGCCGTTAGTTTACTCACGGTTCGTGCGTTCGTTTGTTCGGCGTGTGTGTTCCTGATGCGGTCTACCGTGGTCAAGACAGCTGATAACCATTTCGCTGGTTGTCACTGTGATCAGCTGCTTGTAAAATCTCATATGTATATAAGTTTGCGTCTGATTGTTATTTCCGCTGGAGTCTGTATGTCCTGACCGGTGGACAGTATGGTGACGGTAGTATGTTTCATTGTTCAAGTTTGGTATGCAGTATGTATGTGTTTTCTCTTTTTACTTCCCTACATCTAAAACGTTTGATCACCGATGAACACGGAAACGTACATATTATTATCTGTGTGCAAACCTATGAATGATCATAAGCTCACAACCACTGTGTTCTGTGAAGTTCATCACAGATGGAATGTTTGAGATATTGATAGCAATCATCAACACTCCTCTAATTGGAATCAGTGATGTTCACCAAATTCTACAACCTATGAATAATGGATACGTTTTAGATTCAACATAATTTTTGACGTTTTCGCATATGATTCACTTGTGGGCGTTTGTAATTCGTCGGATTCTGTTCATTTTCTGCACTGACTTTTCCGACAACATTCGTAGAACATTTTGGTGATTTTTGTCTGCATATTAACGGAAATCGTGGTGGCATACAGAGGAAGTAACACGATTTTATACAGATTACATGTATATTCTGCTGTTTGCCTACCGGACAAGGAAATCAGACAATACATTGTATATTTTTGGGAGCTGGATTATTTGTGTCGATTCCAACCGAAAAGGGTATCTGATCGGATTGTGTTGTTGCGTCGACTCATCATTTTATATCGACGGGTTTCTGCATAACATCCGTAGGTTCATTTATGAAAGCTTTTTGCAAAGGAACACATGAATGTTGTGTCTGTTTACATACACAGTTGGTGCCAACCTTGATTATGTCTTCACTGAATATTCATATTGCAGATCAGTGGAAATGTTGTGCGCCCAGTGTTCTGAGGCATCTAAACCGGAAGATTATTCTTTCCTACTCCTGAAGTAGTGTTTCTGTGTGTTGGTCGTACTTTCTCAGTTAGTTATTTTCAGGTCGCTGTACTAACGGAGAACTCGCTGGGTAGTGTCGAGATATGAGTATGATACTTGATTCAAGAAAGACTTGCTATACTGTAGACTGCTCATCTGCTCTTCGATACCCTCAACACGTTTTAAATGAATATTTAATGTAAGTTGTCAGGTGTTACACTAGTTGACTGTGAAAAGCAGTGTGGCTATCGAACCTCACGTTCAACTCATGACACACTTTTTGTAGTGGTACAGGTTGGTTTTCTGTTTCAGATGCCAAAACCCATAGTGTTCGCTCGTATACTTTGGACTTCTTGTGCTACCATCAGTGATCTACATTTGAATTGTTTAGTTAAATCTCTCCATGCGATTCTTTTGTGTTTTAATTGGTTCTTTCGTTAATTTGTGCATTCTCGGCTGTATGTACGTTGTAGCGGTCAAACACCTGCTTTGATTCCGATTAACTTTGGCGTGTTTTAAGGCGTTACCCGTCTTTTTTTCTTTTTCACGTCCAATTTTCCTTGTCCATCCATCATCAAGTTTGCAACCAATATTGTTTCAAGAATCACACCAGACTACCCGTACTCAAAATGTACCGGTATCTGCTCGAGGATTAAGCCGATATAAGTTGATCGCTACTCAACTCGACGTATGAATCAGTCGGTCCCGAAGAAATCTCGTCAGTTATGTATATTCTTTTCACCAGAGATTTATGCACTTCGGTTCATTTTCTTATGAGATACTCGTGTTAGCTGTTACGTTTATACTTTTGCACAGGGCGACCTGCTTTGTGAACCAATTCCGGTTTATCTCCATTTTGACATTTACCTCTTACTTCTGACAAAATCGAGGATATGACAATTTTTATGGCCCTATGACAGTTAGCTCATTGAGTGTATTGTTAGTTCTTTGTTTCTATTTAAGTACATCTCAACTATCATGTTGTGAATATGTTCAGGTTTCAGTGACACGATAGCTACTTTGACATTTAAAAAAACTTTCATAACTGTTGTGGCTGTTTATTTCCCAGATTTTGATGCCTTTCCTTGAAAAAATCAAGTCAAAACTGACTGTTAATTTAATTCCCCCCGAACATTCAGTTGGGCCGCCCAGTACCTACCTGATAGACAAGCTAAGTTATCAACTTGTCTCATTTCCTTCTTACAAGTCTTTACAATCTGTCTGGTCTCCTTCCTGCGGAGTTAACTGAGAAAATGGATGCGTTGGAGAGGTTGAGTTGTATGAAATCCCTAGTATCGTGAGCCAGGAATGCGGATGGCACAAGGGTTATTTATTCGGGAAAGCAACACTTGGGTTATCGGTTTCAACAAGCACACATTTGAATACGGTACTCGGACCACACCGTCACGGTTGTCACAGACGTCAATGCTCAGTTCTTTTACGTTCAATTACGTGCCAAGAACAATTTCATGTGATGCTACACTCCGATGTTTTTTCTTGTATTTCTCCTGCGATTAATTCAATGTCAGACCCTATGCTCTGGCCCCACTACTGAATAGCAGCCGTGCGAGTAGTATAGCACGATCACTCATCCTCACTACACTAGGTTCGGTATCAGTGTCCACTTGACTTAATGGAACGCGTCATCATTCTCAGCAGACTGCGGAGTTACATGTCAACATGCGTTATACAGTAAGGAAGATTATGGGTTTCTCTTATCTTACTCTTTCATATTGGTAACTTAAGTAGTTGCTGAAGAAAGCGCATATTCAGGATGCGAATTCGTATATTGGACAAACTACAACTTTTATTGTTCCTCCAGGTCTAATGAAAGAATGCACTCCATGTATCCACTGCGAGCCTTGCCTTCACGGTTTTCGTTCATGAGTCAAACTTGCGTACCTTCAAGCATTCTTTCTTAAGGGAAGCTATGAGCTTACGACAAATTGCGGTACTTCTGTGAACTTTATGGGTACGATATTTGTGTGGACCATTTGCTTATTAATAGGTCTGAACTTCAGTCGTCACGTGGTGCAATGCGTTGAAATCGGTTTCATCAGCGAAACAGGCATTTCTATTTTCGAAGACAGAAGTGATCAAAACAAAGTATAGAGAATCAACTTAGTTTGTAGAAGTGTTATTTACTCGTGATGAGATCACTGCGCATACTGGAAAATCGCATAGGACTAGCAATATCTGAAAGATGGAGTATCGAAACAATATAACAGTGCTTTCTGTTGACAGCTGCTTGGATCTCGGTTTGTTATGAGTTACTAGACCAAGACACATAAATAGCATCAAAGCTTTTCCTGAAAGTGTGTCACAATTCGGAGTCTAGTGCGGTTTCATCTGATATCTGAAACATGTGTGATATTGATGTTTTTAGCAAAAATTCCTTCAAAATGTACCACCACATGACCGCTTGCGGTTGGGGAAGATCTGTTCGAATTAGCTACCCGGAGTGGTTGAGATCTGCAGAGAAAATTTGGGTACGAATTTGGGTCAGAAATGGTTCATAATGATTCGCGTAAGCTAATTGAAAGATAGTAGATGATAACTGGATTTTCAGCGTGTAAGGGTGTAGTAACTACGTTTTGAACAGAAAGGGTGTAGACCGTGAAACACGTTGCTACACTGAAGAAATCACCAAGCTTTTCCGTTCGTATGATGGAATATTCTGTATATCATGCTGTTCGAAGTGGTTGACAAAATGCAAGTCATACATAGACAGCTCTGCAGGCCTCTCTTACAAGTGTGAGTAGTCAAATCATGCTTTCATTTGAAACCTACTTCAGTTGATAATGAACTGTTAGTTAGGGCTTAGCTCCAGAGTCCCTTAGACACACGGCACGGAAATGCATGTTGCGGGTACTTCGGTCTGCCAAGGTTGACAGCCTGTCCGTAATAACTTCAAACCCTGGTTTTATGAGAGACAGTGTACTTTGTTTCATACTTATCGTATTATTCAATAACAATTTTCCTATAAATTCCAACTCAACAGCGAAGTTAAACATTTTCCCACCGCTGATTGATTGTACAAAAATTATTATAGTAAGCGATTATGATAAGCGGCGCATTGAACGAAAACCATATACCGAACAACTTATACCTTGAGATTCGTGTTTCAATACAGCCATAGAAAAACAGTCGTTCCAGATTTATTGGCACCGCTTACATTGCTAAAAACTTAACCCCATTTGTTTCGAAGCCGTTTTGTCTCTGTGTGTATTTGAATTAGGTCGAAATCGCCAAGAGCCCACGTGCCTACGTTTGCTCGAGTAACGTTTTGTTCGTTCTGTACAATAACGTGTTCGAAATGATGAATGAACTTGTGTTTTGTCGTCGTTCTGAGAATTTTGTGTAGAGGTTTTGTGTGAAGAGATGAAAATCTCCTGTAACTCCTCAAAGGTTAGTTTGCATTCTTCCGTATTGGCTGTACTAGCTCATCTTAACAGAATGGTTGGAATTTACATTCTAGGTATATGACCGTGGTGATATTAACCGTTAATCAGTACAGTATCACATTTTAGCAAACCTTTTTGAGGCTTCCGGTAAGACAGTAATACAGTTACAGTGCACATCAGTGTAGTTGTTGAATTCTAGTGTTGGAATATTTGAGAAACCTTACTTAGACCATCAGTCCACTCGATCATTTGGCGAGTTCCATATGACACCGATGGTCGGGTCAGTAATCAAACCCAAGTGGGAAACTTCTCAGCTCCCGGCAGAACACTTATCACGCTAGAACAGGCTGTTTGTGTCATTACACCAAATACAGCAGAAGCCCGGGTTTTTTGTAATCGGGCCTCTTCTAAAAGTGAACAGAATCTATGCTAATGACCCTCGCCCTTTGTATTTACATTCGTCTCTTCGTATGTAAATCCTGGATATTTGATGAAACCGCGGCAGTGTTACACTTCAACTTGTGGTGTTTGAATCAAATCGTGTTTTTCTCCCTTTTTACATATCGAAACGAAATCGCCTACCGAATTGTTCTCTTGTCTCTATCATTATCCCATCAGAGTTCAGGCAGGGAACTTCGTGAAACTATCACGGTAGCGCCAACCCATTTTTAGGGTAAACGACCCGACGCATGTTGGTGTTATAAGAACGGTAGTTAGCAAATCAAACATTATTTAATGTGCATTTCATACTTCTAAATCGTACAAATGTCAAAATGTATAGTAAACAACAACGTGTTAGCTACAGATACACACCTGTTTACGTTGCAATTAGTATGGTCTGTTGTAACCCAGTGAGACGCAACATGGGTCTAACGTTGTTGGTATATGCATACGTTTCTTAGAAAAATAGAATCCTGATGAATAATAGGGGATTTATGTGTTTCATATACATTGAACATCACCCACAATTGATCGCAGCTGTCGCATTCCTGTAAACTTTCCAGTCGGCTCCTTTCGAAAAGAAGCACTAAACTCGAGTTTCGCTCCCATTAGACCTCGTCAGTAGTGCATATCCTTGCCAATGCTTGGGCTAGAACTTCGACCACACTGTTCATGAAGAAACCGTGTTGACCACTGCACTATTGACTTCACAATATGCGAGACTGAATCGTCATATGCGAACGGTCAACCACATTCACTTGTGAGTAATGATCAGGTTGCCTGATCGCCTCGAGAGGAGACACAGTAACTGTCTTGTTAACTCCAACTGATGACCCCACGACTAGAACTTCTCTCCAAGTTTGACTCACAGAAATCATTAACTTGTTGAACAGTACTCACAAGTGAAAGTGGTTGAGGGTCCACATATGATATTCGGTCATGCCTAATGTGGGGTCAGTGGCGTAGTGGTCAACAGGATAGCGCTGCCAGAGTTCTAGTCCCAATCTTGGCAAGGATATGCACCACAAACAAGTTCAAACGAGAGCGAAACTGGAGTCTAATGCTTCTTCTCGGAAGAGGCCGATTGGAAAGTCTATGGGAATGCGACAGCTGCGATCAATTGTGGGTGCTGTTCAGTGTGTCTGACTGAAACTCTCTTTTCATATGAGAGGTCCACCTATTTATACTATTTGCTTCGGCATACCTGTTTGTGTTATGGAGTACAGTACCACGCATAAACATCTTTGTTTTCTGGACAATTTGTGATGAAGGCTTGATGATGAAGGAGTAATCGTTTTGCACTTCCCTCACGTTATCTGAATGGGTTTCATTAGTGTGTATGCAGAAGATTAGCCCTCACTCACTGGCCAAATCCACGCTGATATATGTGTCCCTGTTGTTGTTTAAGAATTCAGCTTGCATCGTGACCTTATCCGATTTGAAACACAGAGTGGTTAACTGGTCAACAAATGTTATATCTTTGTCACCATCATCAATTGCCTCAGCACACATGAAAGGTCCGCAGAGTGCAAGGCATTATACAACCCCAGAAGATATGATATATGATATCGTTCGACAGTATGCGTATAGAACATCTAGACTGTTATTGACTACCTTGGCCGAGGTATCTGCAACAGTTTTCGCAAGAAAGCGTCTATGACAATGTTTGTTGCATATCACTTTGTAGTCAAATACTTCACTGATTGAATGGAGGCAATCTCAAGGTAGTATAAAGAGGAGAATGTGAGAATATCAACCTGATGTTTTGTACTCCTCATTTTTGAATGTCAGGTTGGGTTGGTTAGGAACAGACAGGTTCTTGGTTTAGCACCACACATTCCGTCACTGCCATTATCTGGAAAGTTTCAACATCATGAGGGGTGCGCGCTGCAGTATCACATCATCGGAAAGGTGATAAGATTCTGAAAACGAAAAAGTGATGTGCCTTATCAATGAAGAGGGGTTTTCGAGACTCCGAAATTGTTTGCAACATATGGCCGGTGACAGTGGCTCTTTACTAAATTTCTGACGTTTAACTTCCTGCCCGTGAATTTTTGACATACTGTCAGAAATTGCGCGATAAATCAGGTCTGTGGGTTTGAATAAGCACAACCTCTGATATGTGTGACACCGATTCTTATTTCTGCAACCTGGCTACTCAAAAGTTTTGAACAAGCATTATGTTTATTCTTGAACGCCTGAAGCCATCTGTTTGATAAGCTTAAGTATTTCATAAGCAACTTTTCAACAGATTTTCTGACAATAGTGAATCACCAACAGAGATATTTTCAGATCGGCCAAACTTCAAGCATTTTCAAGCGGTATGGTTAATGGTAGAAGCAGTGGTCACTGTTTATAGACATTTTCGAGAGTTTCCGTTATTCCTACGTCAAACATGGCGCTTACTCAGTCTGCTAGCAATCTCGTTTAGCAAGATAGCTTCAACAGAAAACCACGATTTCCTACAACCTCTGCTGCCAGGTGTATTGGTACTGGATTAAAAGACCACTATTTAACTGCCATGTTCATCATTTAAATCGACGAACTGATTGCTACGCAACCAATGAATCGGCTAGCTGGTCGTACATATTGTGTCAGTGCGTGGTAATCATTACACACCGCCTAGCTGTAGTGCGCATTAGGGGTCTAGGCACGTTGAAAACTTCACTACTTTTTATCTATTGGTAACTTATTTTTGACTGACCGCCTGATACAACGTATTCCTATTTACTACCTCCGTCTTCCGTAAAGAAATCTGTCTAGCAGTTTTACTAATAAGGGTGGCGTTTACGATGACGTGCAGCTACTACCGTTGTTTAGCTTCATGGACTTTAACATACTGGAAACCACTTAATGTAAAGGGGACCCTACTGGTAAAGCGAAGCTGCTGTAGAATGATATCAATACCTACGTTTGGTCACAATTGGTCAGAAGAAGTCGTTTGTATGATAACACAGGATAATCATACCGTGTACATTTGTAAGTCTCCGCTGTGGTTTCGGTCGGTTTTTCTACTGATTGATTGTTTTGAACTGGAGATATAACATAGGTAAAGTGATAATTTGCTACAGCAACTTTTTGCAAACCCAGACAATCGTCAAACAATTTAAGGGCAAGATGGTTATCCTGTAAGACAGACTCCACCCATTGAAAGTCGATCGGTTGATCGACTGGATCCGATCAGAAATTCTAGCGTACTGTGTACTCATCTCTATTATCGACTAATCAACCGACTAGGTCAAATAATCTGCTGCTCATTGCACAAAATCGGTGGGTAAAGCTACCGTTCAAAAAAGGTTTTAAGATCACATACGAATTTCACTCTTCGATTCGGCTGTTGTCTAAAGCTGGCACGCTTACATGTGTACATAATCACACACAAACTAGCCGATCGACTGAACGAAGTTTAGCGATCGTGCGTAGATGCATTGGGTAAGATTATATGTGGAACTTGATTACGTCATCAGTCAGTGCGCTTCTATTCACAGCCATAAATTAGATAAACTAGTACGTTTGAACTACACCTGATCTTATATATGAGTGTTATTATTTTGGGAAAACGATTGCTAAACAGTTTACTGGTAACCCAACTGACCAAAGTTTATTTCGTTATCTGTGGTATGACTTAACTGTGGTTATCACAAGACTGGTTTTGATGGACATGATTTCATGGTCAGTGACCAATATATCCGGAATATCACCCGTGAACTTAAGGCCACAGTGTGCAACAAGACCGGCTGGGTCGAAATAAGCGCACCGTTAAGTTTGACTTCTAGTTAAGCTACGGACGAACATGCTTTTTCCTGCAGATTTCATAGTCACAGATAATTAATATAGTTATTGTTTGTAGGTTTTCTATTAAAATGCTGTTTGACATCAAACCGGAAGGGTAGTTACGCATTCTCTAAATTTAAATTTGCATTGGCATAGAATTTAGTCAATGTGACTTAAACACCAATCACAAATTATAGCGGTTTTCGCACTCACGAAAAATTCTTGGCTTGTCTTTTTTGGAAAGAAAACTAATCTATGCTTTCTATCCCGTCATATCTCATAAATAATGCATACCTATAGCACGGCAAGGATCTGAATTCTTGTTCACTTTTTCGTGACTTTTGTACTGTTTCTGAAAGTGGCTGGCTGAAAAGTCTGTATGAAATCGAAAATTACTATTGAAAAGAATTTATCAATAAATTATCTTTTTTCTCTCTTGTTGTTTGGATTTTTTAAATTTTTTCATTCATTATAGTCTGAAGTCATTTCGTTCATTAAATACAATCTAAGGATGGAGGTTTGGTCAATAATTTAAACGCGCAAGAATCACGGTCTTTGTATCATATGAATTGGTAACCAGCATGTTGCATTTGAACGATTACACGTTACGTTTGTCTCACATAGCACCTTATCAAGATGCTCGTGTTACTTAACGCATATGAGTGTGTAATGCAATAAAAGTTGTACAAGTAGGGGTCATTTTGGGTCAGTGTAACCAGACCAATGATGACCTGGAGTTGTGAAAGGCAACGCTCATCTCGACTAACACGTATACGGTTGTCTTTTAAAGTTAGCAGCAGTAAAACAAGACTAATAACACTAGATTAGATATACAAAGAACGACGTTGTTTTCTTGAGAATAAAACCAAGAATTGAACCAAATTAGTTGTAATGTTTACTGTGAAATAAGACGACTGTCTTCAGGTTTAAACAAGTTCTGCTAACACATCAACCGTATTCGAGCAAACATCACTGAATGCAACGACTTTTGAGATTTGCCATTGTGAAGGATCAGTTAGAACGTTGACATGCTATAGTACATATCCACTGGAACTGCGTACATTCATCAAGAATGCACACCATTAATTGTAAACGGAAGAAACGACCTGTTTTGTATAGTACAACTATGTATCCACTTGATTCGCTTAATCAGTAAAGAAGAACGATTCAACCTCCCAGTTTTTTAATCCAACCTAGAGATAGATTCAATACTGGAAATTTAAACTGGACAGGTATAAATCTTGCCCAGTGATCTAACCAATTAGCTGACATCATGTGCGGTTTCCGATTGATGTGGTATTTAGGGAGGTTGTATGAGCAACAGTCGGTCGAGCTAGTCCGAATTAGTCATTAACCTTGTACATATCATAGTATTAGATAAAATCCGAAGGAATACTTCCAGGAAATTGAATAACACTGTTCATGTTGGGAAGAGAGATTGGTTTCACATGATAGAAGATTCCCCAGACCTAAATATCCTACGTTTCTTACGACTAATTATCAACGACAGATTGAAAAAAATGGCAAGAAGTGGTTACACCAACCAAATTTTCAATTTATTAATCAACCCATTACTACATGCGGAAGTCTCCAAAATACGGATTCACAAAATCATATGTAAGAGAGACAAAAGAAAAATGCTCGGAGCAAGTCATACTGAGTGTTTCAGCCATACGATGTACGAAATATCTGGATTCAAAACCACTTGTTTGGAACAAAAGTCTAAGGAATTCGTGAATCAGGACGGATTCATGTCATATATCAGAATGACTGCATTTCATCAAAATGTCTCAACATGTATCTTAATTCTTTGTGGTCCCTGCGATGATCGATGTATTTGTTCCGAAATGTGTGCTAAAGAAGTTTGTTCTACATCCGATCATGACACAGTAACTTCCTTTAAAAATGAACATAATCACCTGAAAGAATAAAAGAACCTACGAAATACACTGCCAAATCACATGATCTTCACATAGGAATGACCAATGTCTAGGAGCTCGGAATGAGCTATTCGTCACTGGTTGAATAGACAGCAGCAAAATAATGATCCTAGACTGCCGACACGTACACAACTATATGTATGTGTATGTGTAATACAAGTATACATACGTATGTATATACACATATATATGAACATATATATGTAAATACAAGTGTGCTTATACGACGAAAGCTGATATAACTAAGGTAGGGTTCATCAAACTATTCGGCGTGCACTGCAGATATTCCTCAGTTAGAATTCTACATTGTCGAGAAGATTCCAACATACTCTATCTAAGTGACAGGGTGAAATCAGTACACATTTTCGTTTATTTATGAAAACGGGTATTCTGTGTATGAATGTCGAGCTAACTTGCAACACACTGGGCTGAGTCGACAAACACCAATATTCGGATCTTTGACTGTTACGTGTGAACAATTTTCAGAGTTGTACGTTTGTTTGATAAGAGATCAGGAGAAGTTCTATTTCCTGGCGAACTCCTGGTGGATGCAAAACTAGAGATTACGCATCCGGATGTTCATGGCCAGGACTATGATGAAAAGACCGCACTCCATTTCTGTATTATGAGATTCGCCCGGCAGAAATGGCAAGGAATTCAGAGTTGGGCTCGTTTTATGCTTGAGTTCACAACCACTGTCAGCGCTAGCTGTAGCTCTGCGATTAAGTGGATTAGTAGCATTGTTGTCTACCGCATTTGTCGAGTGGATGCCGTCCGTCATATTGCCAATGCTTTGGCCGCAAAGGACGTTTATCCTCAGTAGCTCCACAGTGCCAGACGTTCATCACAAGGTATAGAAAAATACAGAATCATGAAAGCAAACACCATTTTGTACGATTGACTTGTATTCACACTCTTGACAGCAGCAATGTTTGCTCTGGTAACACGTCCCACACAGTACATATACACAATTTCAATCTTCGTATTCATCCAGTCGTTTTCCTAGTACTGAGACTTGCTCTTTATTTTCTGTGCTTTCAAGTTG
Organism: Paragonimus heterotremus; assembly: GCA_013368495.1. Classification (NCBI taxonomy): domain Eukaryota; kingdom Metazoa; phylum Platyhelminthes; class Trematoda; order Plagiorchiida; family Troglotrematidae; genus Paragonimus; species Paragonimus heterotremus. The sequence continues at coordinate 77,354 of LUCH01000782.1, forward strand.
TGCTATGCTGCTTATCAGCGGATTTGCATGTTATGCGGTTTCATTAGTTTACATCTGTTATAACCATGGCGCCAAAAAATAAAATGATTTCGCTGCTTCTTTATGTTTGGTGAGCCAAGCGTCAACATTCCCGAGAAAGAGTTGGACATCTCTTTATATCGTTTGTTTGGTCGTAGACTAAATTCACTCTAGTGCAAAATATATCACAGTAAGCCCATTACAAACTGTCTGTGATAATGTACGTCTGGTTTGCTACTGACCGATAAAGTCTCACTTAGTGTCTCATTGAATAGTTACCTTTGATGTTTCGGTAAGCTGTCGAAACAAACTAACCGCCATGTCACTTCGCACTGTCTGAATTACTATTCATATTGATCTCCGGGGTTAGATTTTATGTTGCCACCTACTAAGCATATTTCCGTATACTTGTTGAGGTAATAACTTTGGCACAGAAAACAATCGGGCTTTATAGGTTCTGATCTAATTGCCTTACTACGTCAAACAGTTGAATATTAGGGTTTTTCGCTGAAGGTGCCAAACCAACATAGACTGTGTTTAAAAACCTTTGGCTGATCAGTGATTTGTGTTTCAGTGGAACGCACTCAAGGTCCATGGTGTACTCGTCACTATGGGTAGTTCAAAGATGTGTTAAGAAATTGGATGTCATCAACTGCTCAATTTGAGTAGTAAAATGTAATTACCGTTTAAAATGATTTGGAAAGTACACGTCAGCTCTTCTTGAAGTATATGCGGGATGAGTACAGAATGAAATTGGTTTTACTTATTTAGATGAACGTGGATTGTACTTTTACTGCCGACAGGACTGTAGACCAAAGCAATTGTTTGTACACTTTCCCAGCAACCCTAAAAGGGTTATCACCTACTAGTAATTGAAATGAAAGTTACTTCAAGATTGCGCTCATTCTGTCTCATCACGATACGGCACTGTAAAATATGAGTCAGCTCATCTTTCAAATCGTGACTAAACAGAAGGTATTCAGTGGGCATTCAAGTAGACCAGGAACATCAAAACCAGCCAAGGTCAGTTGAATAATCCAAACGGATCATATTTTTCCTTCGTTGGTTATTATTCACCGGGAGATTAAATACCTCTCTGAGGATGTTAGGCAACACTGCAGGGAACAGTTTCTTTCACAATTCAGGCAAGTTTGCTCCTAAACCACAATTAGGAGATGGTTGCATCAGCCTTCTTTGCAGTAACGCGAGCGATCAATATTAGGGTAAATTCTAAGCAGTTACCCTATTTGGAAGAAACGCTTCTTTTCTCCATACTGAAGCTCTCATCATCACACATGTGAGTATGTTCAGGGGCAGACGAAACGTAGTCACCTCAACTAATGGGTTCTGGTCCAGTCACTTAAGTGGGCAGTTAATGACGATTTGTGCTCTTTTCTCACTAACTAGTATAGAACACGTCAATGTTTTGTTCCTGTAAGAAACCGAGACGATACTGTAAAATTTGTTCGATTCTCATCATAAAGCGGTTGGCCTAAGAGTACAAAGTCGTAATCTGTAACCTTGTGAGATGTTCACGTTAAATCCTCAGGAATGAACTAACCTTTCTTAGTGTAGGTAAGATTAGTTATTAATAACCGCAAATAAGGTACCATAAGTAGCCAGACGGTTCCATACCACACGATCATAATTCACCATCATTAATAGTGAACCAATGCTTTATCACGCTGATTTAGGGGACTGAGATCTCACCGATCGATCGGGTTTTTCATGCATTCTCTTGTTTAATCCATCAAACGGACACACTAGAACTGAACACAAGCTGAAGTTGTACATTGGAGAAAACTAGTTCATTTAGAACACGCTGCATCTGGTGGTCACATTGTTAAGGAATGTCATCACAATTTCCTTACTTCTTTTGTAAGTTCTGAACAGTCAGTGTTAGCCATTGAAAAAACGTGTTTCAGATGTTTATCGACTGCTCACTTCATTCATCGTGATTGGTCTTCTCATAGTCATTTAGCATCTTTGATTACCATAATGTCATATTCGCCTAGTTGTGCGATTCTGCATGGGAAGCAGTGACTAATAATTACTTGATCAAATTTTTAGAGAGCAATTTTCAGTCAAAGTCGTTAAATCCATTAAACATGATATTTAGCCGCGTCAACTATGTACTCAGATCCATCCTTTCATAAAATCTGCAAGCACTAACTTTACTAGTGTTTGGAGCTTACTATCGAAAACAACTTGATACCATCCATCGTTTCACATAGTAAGGCTGTCATCGAATCCGGATGAGATCCACCAATGCTTGTCAAGTCTCTTTTAATTTCAGACGCCCGGTTGAATCGTGATTAAAACGCGCTTCAAACATGTCACCTTCCTGTGTGAAGCACACACACTAATACACACTTGTATTATGATTTCCCCTTTGACCTTCACAGTGTCCAGACAGTATACAATGTGGCGAGGTCATATCCGCTTACATCAGACTGCGCAGTTTGGGCTTGGCAGCAGTAGGCACAGTAACATCATCAATGAATTCGCTAGAGTGGTGGGTAGGTCCAGCTGTCCTCTAGGTGAATTCAGAGTATGCCGTTGTTTATAAAATGTGTCAGACCGGCTGAATTTAGACATCCCGGATAGTCGTTATTTCCAAAGTGTTCAACGGATTGTCCGAAAATAAAATGTAACTCTGTTCAGTGAATGTTCCAGATCATCGTTGAAAACGATTATTGATATCACTCTCCAAATACTGTGAAAAGGCATAAAGAGGTATTAGTGGGAAAATAGAGCGAAAGGAGAAACAGCACTTCAAAATTCTGGACTTGGGAACCCAAAACACCATATAAATGACTTGCATTCTAGTGTTAATAGGTTGATCTGTTTGTATTAGACCGATTACTTGTCTAATACACTTAAATATGTGCATTATCATATTTGCTTATTTTAAGCTATGTATTCTGTAGCCACTGTTTTTATTGTAACGTCACCTGATGCGTGTTCAGAGAGGAGGTGATGATGTTGATGTTAGGAGTCTAATCAAAAGAAGTCGCTGTCTTCTAGAAACCAAGGGAGTCGATAAGGCGAATAATTCTGAGGTTTGCTATCTAGATGCACACATTCCATTCTCGTTGATATGAATGTACTGGTTACACCTACAACAGTTCAGAAATGCAACAGACTGACGTTTAATAACAGTAGATAACGGACAGTAGATGCAAAACAGGATCTGTGATACTTAGTTTAAAGTTTATTACATGATTTTATCTAATTCACTTAGTGCTAGCGTTACATGTTATCCTGACATTCCTAAAACACAAGTTTTGTCATCGTTAGTTTGCCGTAGATACAACTCATCAGTTGAACGAATACAGTAATCAACAAGCTTACTTCCAAAAGCGTTACGTCGTGAGTTCTACTTCTTAACCGGAAAAGGATGTTTCTGCTAACAAGCTCTGACATGAATAAAACGTGCTCGGAATGTTTTGTGAAAGTGTGCCTAGTAAAAGTTTCACCGAATTGTACAAACTGAAATCAGCTGTGAGTGATGTAAATATTGCAGTAAGTGCATCTGTCTATCAGTTTTCTTATCTGTTTATACCTTTTCATATGCCTCTTTTTAATAATTTTCAAACTATTCATCATGTAGAAATTACACCAGAATGGTAAGAGCTCATGACATCGACTAGACAAGTGACTGTTTTTGTTCACTAGATCGATAACAGATAATTCCTTCCAACTTTCACAACCTGATTATGAATAATTGGGGATGTTAGTTACAGTTATCATCTGTGATAGTCTAAAGCAAATAATAATCGATACTTTCTTGAACGTTATCATATCATTCCTTACAAATATTGAACAAAAAGTGAATGAACGTAGATTTCATAGATTGACCATCGATAACCATCGACCGGTGTAGTGAGGATGAGCGATCGTAATATGGTATTCACAAGACTGCTATTCAGTAGTGGAACGACAGCATGCATGGAGACGGCGCGAAGCGGCCCCGCGAAGGTTGAGTGGGCCTCAGCGAAGGAGGCGCTGATCGCCGGATTCGGCAGCCCCCGCTGACTGCCAGGAGGCAATACTACAGTTTAAGGGCACCCGGCTTGGACCAGGAGGCGACGCGTTGTCAAGATCCCTGCCACACTGGGATCAGGACTCAGAGCAGCGCATGCTGACGAACCAGTTCTTGGACGGAATGCCACCAATAGTGTGGGATCAGCTCAGGGTGGCTGTCATCGCTCATCCTCACCACACTAGTACCACAACGAATTTATCTTACTGGTGACTTCTCTGACAAAACTCCGTGGTTGCCAACAGTGCGTCTGCGTATCTATAGTCAACACAATACAGCTCCCTGTGAATTAGGAACCATATGTCTAAACTTTTCCCTACCTCAAAAAGATGGCACTCATTTGTAAAGACTAACCTCTGGAAAATGTAACATGTATCAAATCAAACATTTAACTTAGCGAAAGGAGAGAATATCATTCGTTTCAAATTACCGTTCCACGGTTATTGATCAATCAAAATCCTACGATATTACGTTCAACACATGTTATTTCTATGTTAATAAATGTGTGATGTGCTTTTGGATTATCTATAAGCTTCCTAATCCATTAGTGACTTGAGAACCTAGTTTGAATGCTCTCAAAATAAACAGCCATCAGTCTTTCCTAGTGGTTATTTTGTGGTACCATGGTTCTTAACGTTATTGATAGTAGTACTACTTCGTTTTTCTTTTTCACCGACATTTCACTAATGGTTGTTGCCCAGCCCCACTAGAAAACGTACTCCTGTGCAAGGCAACAGAAATCTGCTTGTATTCAGTTATCACTTGACAACAGTTCACAAACAAGGAGGCATGATCGCTGCACCAAGCTGAACTATAGACTGAAATGACAACAGATCAGTGCAGAATTTGCCCGCGTTAGTAAGCCAACCAGCCCCTCCTTAAATTATCGGCCAATAACTTCCATGGATTATGGGTCCTGATAATTTGCCCGCAGTTTTTTTTACTTCCCGCATTCGCCTTCTAACTTCGAATTCAGTGTGTAGCCAACTTGACCGCTGTTTTCTCTAACTTTTGGTATCATGCGTACTACACTATCGAGACGGTTGCGTAAACCAGTCCTCGAAAACAACATCTTGCTGTATACAATGTACTGAGAATATCATAATTTGGTCTCTATCTTTCGGTCAAATCCATTTGTTTCTACGATTCAACTTGCTACACATTCACATTACAGTCAAAGTACTTTGGGTGTGTTTCCTACACTGGTCATATTGTCCTAGATCGCGACCATGTACGAAGGTAAAGTGCGCTCATCCGATAGGCCCACATTCACCATCCTCACTCCACCCTCCAAATGTGGTTAGGGTTACATCGTGTCATCCGTGTACACTCCCATGGGTGACTAATCACAGTTCGATCAAAGCAAGGTTTTTAAAGTGGTCGATGCTACGACCGTCAAACGATAGGAAATTTATCGATCAGGTTTTTACCGAGATTGGAAGAATTCCAACATGTATTATTGTAGGAAAGGTCTACAAAAGTTAGGGCGATTACACCAAACGTAAAAATGATTTGTACATTCGCACGTGCTAATTAGTAAGTCGTCAAAAGAAACCAGGAGCCCCAGATAGAAGATGTGAATGATCGACTGCAATGAAAATCGTCAAAACTCAATCGGACTGGTACAGTCAGACCATCATGCACGCATAACATGACATCCTACAGGCAATCACATTTTGGAATGCTGACGCGCTCCAGCCATCGTTACGCATCCATTCATATCTAGCGTTCGGTTCATTTCAGAATATCTGTAATGCTAACGATGTCAAGACCGGAGCCACTTTTTCGAGTCGTTAACTTGTGAGGTACCCAGAAGTGTAGGAGTTGAATTAACTTTGTAGTAAAATCGGCTTCAAACGCTTTCGTGGAACAGGTCAACTCAGAATGCGCACCAGCTGAAAAAACAGGTGCCTTCTGATGACGGAGAAATGGATGCAACTCGCTTCCGTTCGAGCATGTCCACTTGAACTTAGTAACCTTTCGGCTTCCATAAGCACGGTGTGACGGTGCTCAGGTATTGTGGATATTCTATCGGAGCCATCCATACACCCTTCTGACAAAGAGTTATAGGAAAACAAGACTAGAATAGATGAGAAAGAACTGCGTCTAATTTGATATTGTGTGGAACCGAATCATCCGGCAAGAAGAATCGAGTTTTTTGTTTCATCCAGACTGTATAGTCCGCGTGTGATAACGGTCAAGTATCGGCGCTGTAGTTTAGTCCCGCCCACCAGGCACATGGGGAGGCTGTAAGCCGATAGTATTTACTGTCTAACGGTATTAGTTCAGAAGTCCAGTTCTTGACATATGAACAACGTTCATTGGGTTGCTTCACTTCGACGTCAACATAGCCTAAAGCTTATGATTAGGGCGAGACTTGTTGGAACACGGACTATCGGACCTACCTTTTTTATTAAAACGTTATAGGTGAGACATCCATTCGCATAATCATTTACAAACAACAGCATTCCTGTCTTCAGATTCTGCAGCTAAATGTTGTACCGGGGCTAAAGCAACTGGGAGTATTCGACTACGTTTGGTTTCAACAGGATGCCGCAGTACCACCTTATACACTATGCGTACGAGGATATCTACATGAAACATCTTGGCGATGATGGATCGGTGACGATGGACTAAGGGAATGACCCCTACGGTTGCCACAAGTTACTCCGCTGGACTTTTTTCGCTTGGGCTACCTCAACCACAGAGTCTACAGAGAACGTCTATAAGCACGGCAGAAATTGGAAACCGTCATAATCTTGAAATGCAATGCAGCCTGTGTGGCCATTTCACAGTGTATGCTGTCATCATGCCTAAGGAAAGAATAGTTTTGTGTGAGCAAAACCGCGGAATGCACTATCAGCATCTCTAGTGAACTTATGGCTTATGTGCTGTTGCGTTGTCTTTTTTATCTTTGCGTGACGGTAGTGTTGATCTGCCAATAGAACAGCACGCCTGTAACGGTAATTGGCAGGTTCGCGCACTTCATAGATTACCGTCTTGTTAAGGTAACGCTTTGGTTCATGTGCAACGAGCTGGTATAGATTGGATACTTCTAACACGTGACGCGTTAGGTCATTATTTACAGGCAAATGTTAACCTGACGTAATAGATAAAAAAGAGGTGGACATGTGGACAGAATGTTTATTTCATGGTATGTAGAAATTACCTTATATGTAACGTTGTAAACGGCACCAACAAGTGTACATCAGGAAGATGTGACCAGTTCTGGCTATCAGCGTCCAGTATTATTTACATATTGCGTATCATACATCTGTAGATTACAGAAAGATGTCAGTATCCGTAGCTGTTTTCTTAAAACAACGCATTGGTCGCGGTCCATCAGTGTGATCTGGTTCAGACGTGGTAGTCCAGTACAACTTGCACACGCCATTTCTAAGACAGTGTCGGTTCTCAGAGAACAAGCATCTCAACCTAAACAGCATTTTTGAACGAGCTGTCCACACGGATCTCGATAACGGAACAAGTTGTTTTCATCACGGCATCGATGAAATGGTCAAATAAAACAGAAAACGAAACGACATGACTTGATGACGATACCACAAAATTGAGAGATGCCAAGTGACGCTCAGTTTTCACAGCATGGCTATGATACGTCACGTCAGAGTTCACAGATGCTGCGATAAACCTTAAAACACGGCATGACCTGCCGCAGTTTCTATGGGAAAATTGTTAGGTTTTGATTAGTCTTTCAGTGGTTTGTAAATCTGTTTCGTTCCTGAATTAAGCTTTTATTATCTATTGGTTTGAAGGTACTATCCGTTAAGGAAATATTGTATTTCTAGTTTGTTCGTTTACACTGCCCGGCGCATGCTGGTTCCCAGTCCAGCATTGTCTTTCAAGCTCTGAAACGGTCACAGAGACGTGTGCGAGCAGCGAGCTGAGATGTCGACCGTGAACCGTGGTGGCTTAAACACTGGACTAATGGGACCAAGCAACCGTACTGGAAATGCGTGTGCACCCTTTCACTCACAGCCAGCTAATTTGGCTGTGGTTTCAACGGTGTGTTGTGCCTATTTGCTCACCCGACTCGGTTACGCGTCGTGCCCGTCGGGTAAGCTCACTGGTTTGTACTCCAGATTTTGGCGTCGGGACGAAGTCCCGTGTCGTTTATTGTGCGTCTTTTGGTCCATGTGTCTATCGATCCACAAAGTTTTCATTGTACGGAATTCATTGGTGCTGCACCCGTAACGATTCGACAAAGTGGTATCTGCCTGAATGCCTTCGTAGTTAATACACTCTTTGAAATAAGGTTGTTTATGGAAAGCTTTACATCAGTTATGTCATTGGTTACAATGAACCGGTTTCCCACTTTACATACCGCCACTAACTTTTAGAAATGGTTAACTAATCAAGTGATTGATATGGTGATGGTTAAAACTCAACAACTCAAGCCTAATTATTGCCGTATTTAACTTAGTGTTCACTGAATGCACGCGGACAGATGGGGACAATACAGTTGCACTTAGCAAGCTACGAAAGCGACGGTGTGAAAACAGTTAGGACCCACTGATATGGTCGGACTCATCAGCGCATTTAAGGTTTCGTTATTCTTGGACGATTCAGTTCATCTAGGTGCACATTCCTGCCACAGTTCTGGTCAGACAACGCTATGAATTCTCGTGACTATCAGGTGGATGATAACTTGAGGGTTCTGACAGTATGACAACAGGACTACAAAATGTAGTACTAGTGTTGTGATCCAAGAACGCGGATGGCACAAGGGTTGTTTATTCGACAAAGCAATACATGGGTTAAACATGTAAACCAGACCTGTCACAAAACCACTCATTTGCACGCGGTATTCGGCCTCAGACCATCTCGGCTGCCACAGACGTCAATGCTCAGTTCCATTAAGTAGCGGGGACCATTATGGGCGATGCTGCACTCTGATGCTCCTTCCTGCATTTTTCCTGTGGTTTGTACGATGTCAAAATATATGTTGTGGTCCTATTACTGAATAGCCGCGGTATGAGTAGCATAATACGATCGCTCATCTTCAGTGCACTAGTAACCGATGACAAGCACAAGAAGATATCCGTCAATAAAATCAGATATTTGGTCAGATCAGAATCGTGCTATGTCTGATTTAGACCTGAACATTGTGTGAAGCGAACAGGATTCGGCTTCGGTGCATATCCTGAAGAATCAACCGTATTTGATGGGACACTGCCTGACAAATTGTCCGACTACAAAAGTATAATAGGTCTAGGTTATACAGTGCTGGGTTTCATGGCCATATGTAGTGGGCAGACGAAATTTGTTTGTGGCGATACTATAATGGGCGAATTATTTATTTGATTGTTGCAATAGATTACTTTATTTTCAGACATTTTCGTAATGATCTTAACAAAAGCATGTATGGTTTCATTAAAATTTTCAATCAAGCTATCACACATTTTAGTGTTCACGGCTGCTTTTCCCTTTGAAGTACAATGGGTTTTACGATTTGTTTTTTAGTAGTTCTGCATTAAGTACTGACAGTAAGAATTCTCATTAGAATACATCTGTCCATATTCTAAGCGGTTTACAGGATAGGCATTTTAGTAGATATGAGGTGTATTTGTATAGTCTCACGTCATCAATAGCATCGATCCTCCGTTCCAGCCAAATGGTGTTGTTGGGCGTAGTGGTGATATTACGGACATAATCGAGCTCGCGTCAAAACTGAAGTCTCAACACTGTCAACAGCCATAACTGTACATCAGACAGTAAAGTGTAGTATGCACTGTATCTACGTATGCAATATGTACCTGTTATGGTTTAGTATACGCAAGTAGAGTAAAATGAGTCCAAGTTAATGGACATTACTGCAACTCGACGATGCATTGTTTTCACGCACATGTGACCTTCTCCCTGAACCGCTGTAGCTGTTGATTTTTACCGCCTTTCATACATATCTTTACCGCATCTTGCTGGCAGCTGGTTGTGACCATGGCAAAGATCTAAATAACAAAACCCAGCGATTTCGAGTGTTGGTATCAGCATCCTTTATAATATCAAGTTTAATTATCACGTTGCAAATAAAATTGTGTAATTGCTTTTTACTGACGTCATGCTTATTTTAGTGTTGGGGCTGAATGACTGAAATGAATCTTTTTGAGCAAAGTCCCTTCGTGTGTTCAACTGAATATATTTCACCTCTCGTACGCGGTTAAAAAGTGCGAAAGAAATGATCACTATGTCTACATTTTGCACGCAGATCTTGATGGCTCTGAAACTCACTTTGGCACTGTTTGTGATCAGGCGTGTTGATGGGTAACCAAATGAACATCACTCAGCCACCACGCCGTTCATCACTTTAATAGACGCTTTAGAATTTAGTCAGTCAGATACCTGCTGAGTTGGCCGTCAAACTGACAACACACATGACACCAGTACACACAAAGATCAATAGACAAACTGTGAATTAAATGAATAGGCGTTTGTTGCTTTCGTGTTTATTATTCACCGGGATTATGTTGAATGCTTCCGAACTTGTGATCGACATTAAGTGACAAACATTTGCTCTATCGCATGTTACAACAAAATGTACATCAGTTGGACAGCCCCATTCATGCTGTTCATTAGCTACACTGATGTAATATGAAAGTTCCTGATCCATGTCCTCGGTGGACTGTTCTGTGGTTCTATTAACAAGGTTGGTTCGCATTCACCTTACTGCTTTCGTAGTTATGAGAATGGAATTCAGATCGAGTCCAGGTTGAATAGCTGTCAATGGACTGTAACTAAGTTATTTTAGAAGTGGCAGTACGAGCGACGCAACCGTGACAACAAAGTTGTGTCGATTGAGATCTCGTAAAGACAGCTCCGACCGGGTGAGTTCAAAAGAAGACGGAGTCAGTCCATGAAGGTCTTGGAGTAGCACGAACGAAGAATATCACAGAGTTCGGCTCCATGTTGACCCGTAGTCAGTAAGCTAATTCGCAAACCAAGATTAATAATTTTCACCTAGATTAACGGCGTCACTAAGTCGCACATACCGTTGCCAACATTAGCCTGTCAGGATTGACCTTTCTAGTTGCGATCAGATGGGGGTATGCTTGTTGTTTTTAATGATAATTTAAGAGTAGCCTTCACCGGTTGTTTTCGATATTCATCAACTGGCAGCAGGCAGTCACTTCTTAGTTATAAAAAAAGTACCTCAAAAAAATACCCGCGGCATCGGTTATTTCCTTCTTTTGCCGTTAATGCATCACCAAGCTGATAATGTTTCCATGTTTGATCGGTTCGTCTGTTTTATCCTCATAAACTTAGTCAAATCTCTCTGTAAAATCAGTGAGATCGTGAAAATGGCGGAATTTTAAAATGAAGTAGAACATTTTGCGAGAAAACTGCCGGATTGGGTTTCATTACAAGTGAAGGGAATGTACAAAGATTTTACCCGGCTTCAGAATTGACTTGTGAAATTTGCATACCTTTCCTTACAGGCATACTGTTTTGTTTTAAGGCGGTGGTATCATCATGACCTTGAAGGTTATGGTTGGAAACTTCGGTGTTACTTTAGAAAGTTCACAAAACTATATACTCAATTCAACAAGTTCCTAACGCTTGAAGAATAAGTATTGTATGTGCCGGTGTTCTCCCTACCAAGAGCCACCCTGTCAGGAGCATTTTCGACATTTATCGTGGGTGTTTCCTGTAAGAGTGGAGCACAATCATTTGTCTGTTAAACACATCTATCTGCGACATCATCAAAAAATGCTCGCACATCGTGAGTGTGTACTTATTGAAGCGTCCCGCAGTCATTCATGTTTTTGTAACTCTCATTGTACGCACAGCACAGCATTCTTTCAATCAAACATACACCGACTGTGAGTTAGAGGGAACCCATTCGGTAGGAATGGCTACAAATCTTAGTTGTTTGCACTTATTCCTAATTACAGTGAACTACTCCCATAATGAAAAAACGAAGCCGAAAAGTCTGAAACCCACAACATACAGGGTTAAGCAAAACCTACAGACTAATTGGCAATAAATCTAGTGCGAAAAATGGTTCTGTTTCTGATAATGATTCTGATACAACAATGTTTATGTGCAAAGTTGCCGCCAGGGAAAACAAACTACGGTCTGAGAAGTTGTGAAATGAGAAGGAATATCTAGATGATGTAAGACAGATCAGGTTAAAGGCTTCGTAAAGAACTGGTAGGCTAGACAGAGGTAAGAGCACGCTCGCCACGTTCACGTTAATGACGTGGCACAAGCGTGTAAAGCGCACACCTCGAATTGGACGCGTCAGAGCCATCATACCGTACGGTAAAACCAAGCCTGACTATGGCCACCCTAGCCTCAAAAGTACGTGGCCTGTCCATCCCAGCATATTGCGACAAGCGGCTGATTGGGCCCTGCAATGACCCAAGCGACCATGCCGTGTCAGTCCAACAGCTGGGTCATCTCAAGCTCGGTGACGGACATGTCCGTTTACTGGAGCACCTAACTGCATGCCCATTCGGCTTCATGACACGTTGTGTCCGGCTTCATAGCGTGACTGATACGATCAGGCACCTGCACGCCCAACCTGAGTAGCATGAACGGGCCAGCAACCAAATCTGACATAGATCAGCTAGAAAGGCACGATTAAACTAGGGTAGACTAAGCCCTAGAAAAGCAGCTGGGTGCGACATCAACAGACAGTCGGTCAGATGTGTCAGTAGGGGACCGGTGACGTTTTCGTCAAGGCTATTCCACGTCACTGTTGGGTGATTGGCGGTCCGAGCCACAGCACCTTTTGGTCAGGCTCATGGCTGCTATGACGATGATGACGATGGTGACTTTCGGCGAAGAAAGCTGATTGAACAACGCGAGAAAAAGTGACGCACTCGAAGTGAAATGAAAATGATAGATTATATTGAGAAGACAAAGCATGTCACGACCACAAAGCTGACGAATAAATCAATACCATAGTTAATGTAGTAATCCTCGCCTCAGCTTCCCACCACGTTGACTATTTTGGTCGCACACCATAATCATGGCAACCAAAGTGGTGTCAGCATTCGCAGATAGTAATTCACTTGCCAGTTAGCTGTGCCGTTTATCCTAGTCGCAACTGATACTGTACATCACCGCAGATGTATAATCCCAATCTGCTTCAAGAACCTGAATGGTAATCGTAAGTTCACAAAATTACTTAACGTAAGCATTGACCCTAATTCACTATGTTGTTACAATGGTCATGCCATGGATGCAAATGATGTCTTCGTTTGATATTTTGAACTACTGCAATTCATGCTATTCAATTGTCATCTGCAGTCCGACTGAAGACTTTTACCCGTGCTGCGTTGGTGTATTTTCCAGGCTGTCAGTCCATCAAGTAGGCGATGTAACGAAAACACACATTTCGACCACTCGGAACTATTGGCCGGCATCTAATCTAAACTTGCGACGTTTTCATAGCCCTAACTATTAACGCAATGCACATCTGGATAAACGTTTTTTAAGTTAGTGAATGGTAAAGTGTAATGCTCAGAATTAGGGACTACGAATAGCTCTAGAAATCACACTCGGATTGGAATTTCTCGCGCAGTTAATAAGAACTCTTACTTGTTACAGTAAGCTGTTCTTAGTCATGAGACAAGAAGCCGAGTTTACAGTTGTACGACAGTATTAAAGAAATCATAGTCATTCATTGGCGGATTGTACTGACACATACGAAGTCAACAACTGTAAGTTAATTGATGCAATACAATATAAAGATATTGGCGAATAACGAAATGTGTACCATTGAGACTGTTCATCTATTCCTGACGTATTATCTTTAACACAACGTTCGAATCGGCTTATTGTTAGATCTTCTATTGTATTGGGTTTTGAATAAGCGATGAATCGAATAGAGTTTCATCACATAAACCCCATGTATAAGTTTTTCTGTATAAGCAATTGGCAACGATTCTTTGTTGTTGAGACGGCCAGTCTCTTTTTGATATGTGTTAAAACCATCATTATAGTTTTTGTGAAGAACATTTCAGATGGTCAACAAAACTCAAATAGTCGGCTTCAGGGTTAACGGGAAAGTCTTTTCCTGCAGTATTCTTACCAGCGGTGTCCATATTTATAACTAATACCGTGGTACACTTGAGTAAGAAAGCACTGAAAAAATTTGTGAGATTTCGTACGTCCTGTTATTCAACTGCGAAACAATTCTTGGGTCAAATAAACACTAGATTGAGTTTGCCTGATCAGTTAATCACAAATCCGGTAGAATATACAGGATAAAAAGGCTGGGATCCGGTTTATCAGATGTGCCCAACACAGAATGTATGTAAGATAAAAGAAATGGTTGTGAAAGAACTGAACAGTTAATTGCCCTCATTTTCTAATATGCATTCGAGTTTCTAGTCTAAAAGTGTGTTTTACTGCGAATGCAGACGAGTATGGAGATACATGAAGATCCAGAAGGTATACAGTTATAATTCTGTAATATTAGGGTCATTAACTGTTAGCAAAGTGTTTCTAGTCTGTCTGGTATGCGGCACTTAGGTGAACTCTTATGATTTGATTTATTCGGAAAACTGTTCAAATCTAAAGTGAGTCATAAACCGTCTTCCTTAGTGAACAATACTAGTCGGTTTCATCAACGGAATAGGTGGCGAGGGTGTTCTGTACCTTCTGGAGTTTTTTTTCCCCTAAAATAGGAATATCAGAAACTAGAATGTTTACGTGCTGGATAGCTAAGTTTCAGTTTGAACATTGAGATAGAGGCAGTGACAAAAATCTGCTTTCTCTTCACTTTCTACCACAAACTGACTACATAGAATCCGTCACTTAGGGAATCCGAAGGAACTGTATTTACATTATCAACATATCCGAGCTTAGCGGAGTTTCTCCCTCCCCTCTCGCAAACGTATTCTGATCAGATGGTAACGGTAGGTTTGACTACGGACAGAAGAACGACAGCATTCTTAACCATATGGATGTCGAACTGAGATCAACATCAGATCAGATGAAAATGCAAAATGTCTCACTCGCAGATTGGGCCCAACTGAGTGGGGTGGTTAGCTCTTATTAGCGTGGCTACGAGTGAGGTATTTGTGTAACAACGACCAGGATTATGTGTGCATTGGAAAGTAGTCATTGGTGAACAGCCGATGAGTGTTTGCAGATTCGATCCAAATTACGGACAAGTAAACTAGGTTTTCAGTACGAAGGATAAAATTGAAAGGTTTACGTGGAACTTTTGAATATATGTTCATTTTAATTCGTCATGCCGTACATTAAATGAAAAGTACTCTTCCAATGAAACAACTCTCCACTTCGTACGTCTCATATCGAAAGAACGTGGTACATTCTTCCCGGAATACATGTAATAGACAGGTTAATATGTAGCCTTAATCCAAATGTGGCCAATAATCTCTGAGCCCATTCACTCGAAAACTATGGGAGGATGATAGGATCTGCGGTTCAATTGCGGCGATGGGGTTGCCATTTAGCTAGAGAGGAATGTTCTGAGGCCAATCCATTTTAAGTTATTTTTGATAAACGTGACAAAGTTGTGAGTAAGGATTCTGAGTTGGAACGTAGGAAGTACACCACCATAGCTTCCGGTGGCAAATTGCATGTCAAAGAAACCTTCTGCGATGGTTCTTATCATCGCTGTGGCTCGCTCTGCTTACTTATTGTGATTACGTGAATGTCAAATAGTCCTTTACATACGACGTGTGGGTACCCCAACTAGTAGTGGCGGATGGGCATTGTGCGGATCATAAAATAATGTTGTGAAGGTATCGTGTTACGTTTCTGTTCCGAAACGTTTTAGAATTTATGTACATTACTTACAAGTAGTAAAAATTATAGGCAATTATTTTCATACAATCGCCTCCGAAAGCGTGCCTTTGGCTGGCTCGAAACAGCGAGGTCTAATTAGGAGAATACAAGTGCCCCTCATTTGGTTGGATTGACTAATCAGTGGGATATATTTTACCAGTACAGGACAGAACTGCGCATGCACTGTCATACGTTTGTGAATTCATGCCTCAGATGACCGTTTTCATGAATAACCTTTTCTACGTTCAAAACTGTTTACGCCTTACTCCAGGTTATTATATGCCTTCTAACAGTTCAAAAACCTACAACGTTTTACGGAAAAAGATGTTAATGGAAGACTCAAGGTGGGTCGCACACGCGTTTACTCTTTTACCTGAAATCCATAACTTTCGACTGACATCTTTAGTGGGTATTAACAATTGAATCATAACTATGTAGAACTACCAGTATGTTGGAGTCATGCCAGTAGAATCGCAGTCCCTCGGTGTGTGAAGATGTAATATTATAGCTCATTTTGGGCACACTTTTCTCTGGGTTGATACCATCATGAACCTCCAAGTATCTCGGACAAACAGCTGAGTCAACAACTTTCCGTAACCTGTGTTAAATTTGCTTATACCGTCCTCATCCAGCCATTGGATAACAGGGAAGGAGTTATTCAAACATTGGACAAGTAGGTGATCCAGGCATTGTACATAGATATAACCCTCGTTCGTTATGCTTGGCTAAACACATCGTTGCAGTCACTTGGATATTCCGTGAAGGTATGAAACAATCATTTCCTGTTATAAATTTGGTGGCAAACAGCTTCACGTAATGAAGTAACGTGTGCTTGACCCCTCAGAGTCAATTCATGTTCTGTTCTCGACTCGAAACAAATGTTTGACACGATGTGCCGAGGCCATTGCAATCAGACACCGTTACTCCATTTTGTGCGTACAAAAAGAACTGTTTGTGACGTTGATGCTGCCGTGGTAACAACCGAACTGGTTTTGAACTTTGACCCCTTATGATTTGGAATTCTGTCTATTTTAACTCATCTGCAGTGAACACCAGTAGAGATGCAAGGAAATCTACTCGAGGATAATTCGTGTCACGTCACTCTTTTGTCTGGTCGATTCAAATTCCGTGAAGAATTCTGTTTTTAATTGTACATCACGCTCACTCGTGTGTGTGGCTGAAAGTCGGCGGGTATTTCTGAAACAGTGAGGTTGATATTTTTGTCTATAAATTTGACTGGGCGGTAGTTGCTACCGGTCATATTCTGACAAGTGAGAGAGGGCACGTGCTAAGTGGATTTCTTTTTTAAAAAGAGAGTTTCATCACAGAAGGTAACGGTCTCATCTGGATTAGCTGTATGGCGAATTACAGTTTCATCAGCAATATATACATCGGATTGTGCAAGCGGCCGCAGAATTCCTGCTAGGGTGTTTTAAGCTCAATCAGTGGCCGTTGGTTTATCAGCTTCTCTCATTTCTCATAAGCAGTATTGAATAAATATTCTCCCTCTGTTCAAGCCATCATACACCTACAAAAATCTGTTTTCCAAATTCCTGAGTTTGTTTCCCAGTCCTCATTATCAAAAGAGGACCAGAAGTAGTGAGCTTGAGGCTTGCTTCATCTCACGATGACCGCATTGGAGTCATAGCGTGGTCGACTGTCTTGGACTCTACATCTTATTTTATGTATTCTTTGTTGTCTTTATTTCTATTTCAAGTTGAACATCACCCACAATTGATCGCATCCGTAGCAGTTCCACAAATATTCCAGTCGGTCCTTTCCGAAAAGAATCAGTAAACTCGAGTTTCGCTCCCATTAGAGTTCGTCAGAGTTCGTCAAGGCAGCACTATAACTCCGGTCACGTTTCATTAGGCAGCCGTGTTGGCCATAGCGCCATTGATATCACAATAGGCGCGACCGAATTATCGCTTGTGAACGCTCAACCACTTTGAACAGGCTAAGCTGACAGTGGCTGTTAGATCTGTCTGAGATGAATCAAGATTATCTCTGCGTTACGCGTGGTCTGTGAACTAGTTGGCGTTAGCTGAGACGGTGTGACTTACGGGATCATCATATGATTGTGAATATCGTCAGAACGAGGATTAGTGAAATTGGACTTCTGTACAATACTGAAAGAACTGCGCAACATAATAATTCTCTCACTTGTCAAATGTGGAGTAACTGCGTGTTCAAGTAGACTAGCAAAGAACAATCAAAATTATAGAGCTATCCGTGGTCCTAACAAAATGGAGAAAAACGATAAAAAAAATATGATGACTAAAACAAGTGAATCCGGGCAACAGTGGGACAGATTAAAATCAATAGGTTCCGGATAGTTTGAAAATATGCACACACTGTTATAGGTAGGATTGAAATCAAACAGAGATATCAAACGTTTTCCAGATCACCAGTCCAGAATGAATGTGTAATATAGAACGAGATGGATTTTCAGCAAACATATTCGACCTTCTCCAACAGTTCAGCAACATACGTTAAACCTATCCTGGAAAACGGTCCAACCACTTCAGTGGTGTCTACATCCCAGATAGTGATCAACTCGTCATGCTCTCTAATTGGAGTAAATTCTTGTGTAACAGGCTGATAAAGATGACGAGGCAGACTACTTCATACCTCGTGCATAGCTTTAAATTCATAAAAGCCCCAATCATCAGCCATCAAGTAGAACATTTCGGAGCATCGAACACTCTTCGGATACGGATGGAATGTCATGAATCGAATGTTACTCAGAGTCGTCTAGATCTCAAAAATTATTGTTACAGCAGCCCAATCGCTGGTGGGGTCTATGATGGGCTAACGTGTTGACCGATAGACATAGACAAGTGGAACACTAAACATTTATGATGTAATCATTCTTAGTTAATGTAGTGAAGTGTATCGTGTTGGTTTGCCATGAGGACTGTAAGTCCATGGCTTGACAATTGTGTTTGCAAACATGGGATCTACTTAGGTGTAAATCAAACAACGCGTTCGCAGCGAACAATACTGTTTCTTAGGCATACTTGAAGAAGTTTGTTATAGTGACACACTGAAGTGAGTTGTTTCGCTGAAATTTGCAGTAAACAAAACTTAAGGCATGACAGCTTTTGAACCGACTGGCAACACAGATTGATAAAAAGGTCAGTTTGATCCCATTTTGAAAGTATGTTTGCAACGGATATTCGCGAATATCTCGGAATTCCTCTAGTTCCGACGACTTTTCCCAGGTTTGCCTTCACTTTTGTGAATTTCATCAAACTGCGACCTGAATTTTGCGAGTTACTGCTCAAGTCTGTTTGTACAAAAAATGACTACGTCGGTTTCTTTGACCATTTTGATGAAAGCAAATCTTTAGCGTAAGTCCATTACTAGATGAGTCAAGCTCGGAGGCAGGGTATAAAATTAAAATACGGTATAATGAACAGATCAACTAGTCCTTTTGAAGGGCAGTCCTACTCTTTCACTGACCTGACAGATTAATTGTTGATCATTCGCAGGCGCGTTATATCCCTCATTATTTAGTCAACTGTTGGCTTGATGACCTTCAGCTGTCGCTGATCGATGTTTATGAATTATTTTTCACTTGCGTCTGAAAACCAACGTAACACGCTGCGAACAAAATCCAGTTGTTTGGAAAACAGAGTTGAAAAACAACCTGAAGGAGAGAATTTGAATAGTTGGTGTACTCTTTCACAACATGTTGTGTAACTTTGGTGAACAAGAAGTACTCCTCAACACTTGCACGCGGTCACAGCTGCCAATGGGTTTAACAGTGAACGCACCGTGCTGTTAAGCAAACTTCGACTTAATCGATGTAGAGTTCTGAGGATAACGTAGCTTGGCTTATTAAAGTCTTTGTTCTATTTGATTAAACCTGGTGGCCAAATGATGGTACAATATTCACAAAGAAAGAAGTAAGCCGTAAATTCTCTTTCGTGTTACAGCGGAGATCTCAAACGCATACAGTACGACAGAAACAGTTTAGTGTACATTTGCATAACGAAAATACATCCCTGGTTGATAGCACGGACAACATGATTTGAATGTACAGCTGTGGCTCACCAATACAGTGGCTAAAAGAACCGGGAAAATCAGCTATAGGTTATTAGTAAGAAACCAAGTGTAATTTGAAAACATTCAGCTTGTAAGGGCTTAAACTGAAAGGATTGTCATCTCTTCGCTCAAGAAGCTTTGTGGTCCACCATTCCATTCAATACAGCCCTCTGTTCACCTGGTATCAACGCATCGTTTCTGTGATTCAGGCAGGTGATATAGTGCATGATCAACAATGTCTGTTAACATGCAGATAACTGATTTACGATACCGTTGTTCGCTGGAAATGCAGTTAGCAGTGTGCACATTTTATAACCAACTGAGGTTAAACGGTCAGTCTTAAGTTAGGTTTTTGTTTGTTTCTCACTGTTTGATTTTTAAACTTATAGAGTAGTTTTTTACTGTCCTGACGACAAGATATTTCGCCTTACTTTCTTCAACCGAATGTGGCTAAGGGCTTAGATACTACATTTCGGTCGCATTTGATGTGAAGTGGACGGGACAGTTGTCAACCTGGCGGCCTCAAAAGCGTGGTCCGTGTCCTAATCTCGGCCGTGACGAACGCTACTAAAAGCGAGGCTCGAGTGTAGTAATTTCTCTACAAACTGGCTACCTGGAAAGTCTGTCTCCAATTGAATACGGTGATCACAGGTTAGTATTGTTCTATCTGAGGGAAGATTTTCAGCAAATGACGCGGTTAGATCTAGCGTTTATTTTTGGTACAACCAGTAGTTGATCTTGAGTAGTGAAGGAAAACATTGTACGAGAATAGATTGGCTGAATAAATAGACGGGGATTCGAATCCGTAACGAATATTAGCGCTGGTTTCCGCAGCAATTTGATTGTGAATACGAAGGACTGTGTATAACAAGTTCTGTTTCATTCTGGCTTGTGTGTGAATAGCACGAGGTCTGTAGACTTCTAGTCAGGAAAAGTTGACATAATCATTTTCAACCAAAGACTCGTCAACATAACTGTTTAGTATTTCCATCTTCAGGGTGAGTGCGGATCAACCACATGAAACTTTGGGCTACAGGATAGCTTACGTCTGCTTGTGTGTGTTATCTGCTTCACACGTAGCGCCAGTGGTCTGTATTCGCAGATGCAAGGGACAAAATGTTTGCTCCAAAATTTGACACCTCTCTGTGTCAGCATTTTATGTAATTCATTGGGCCATTCTGATTTTTCTGGGTAAAAGTCGTAGCGGGTAACTTGGGTTTAAAATTGCATACCTTTTAATCTATCACTCAGACCACAAACAGAATGTCGAAGTTTAATACCAGTTAGAAAACTCATCTATCATAGGATTTACAAGATAAAAGATAAATCGCCTAACCTGAATGTTTGAAGTTTGAGTGTTATTTGAAATCAATCATTCGGCTGATTTTAGAATTTAAATTTGAAAATCCTGAGTTTAATTCATTAAAAGAAATATTTCCGCATTCCCTTGGTCACTATTAGTACATTTTATTCTGTGAGTGATTCACGAGGAAACATTCTTTTTTTTACATTGAACTGGTTGACAAAGTTTATGGAAATGTTCAAAACAGATATAGAAAATAAATTACAATCCATGAAAATCTGTTTGAGATGTCGAACTAAAGAATGATAAACGACCTTACAGTAAGTAATACATTAGGTGAGATCATCAAATTCAAGGTGTTGTTGAACTGACTGATACAGGCCTTCAGGTTAATTGACTCCTAGGAACACTAGAAATCGTTGAATATGATTTCGGAAGATCAGAATCGAATTTGTAGAGTTTTGTTTGAACAACATCTGGGCTACCTACAGGTTGCAGCATGTTTGATGAATCCGTGATTTTCATAGATGTATCAACTGGACATTCCAAAATGTCTTTTATACTACATGAGAAATCATCTTTTTTGCAACCCAACGACGCGACTGTGTACGGAGTTTCACTTTGCCTCTCAATAACTGTATGCTCTTTTTCACTGGTAAAACCGGTGCTGTTTACTCCATTTAGACCATTCACTTTCCCCTGTAAGGATTCATGTACACGCATCAACTTGGATCCCATAAACTGTGAGGATTTGTCTGTAGTGTGTTGCCCATGACTGCGCCACTTCATCCGGCGATTTTGAAACCATATTTTTACCTGAAATAAGATAAACAATGGAGATCAGTATCTTTTTGTTCTATACAGTGAACAGTTTGAAGTCTCGGTAGATAGTTTTTTCAAAATCGAAGGTTGATCTATTATTAGACATAAAAATTAGGCTACTATTTTCCGGAATAGTTTCGAAGAAAAATGTGAATTCATTAAACGTCAAGGTGATTCAGTGACGCATTATTGGTAAATAGTAAGAAGTTTGATGGTGAAAACATTACCCAAAAGTTTCATTATTTGTGTGATTTCAAACTGACAAGATATTCCGATCGTGGGATCATCGACTGGGGTTAACGCGACAATTACTGTGTGCACTCTGTCGAGGTGACAAGGCGAACTGAGTATTACTGACAAACGAATGTGTTTTAGTGTCCGCATACATAGTAAACGGTAATGATAACTGATTGCAGTTTTCACACTATAGTGGGGCCTAGATCTTGTTAAAGCTCGTCAGCTATGCATATCCATGTTACGACCAATCTAAAACTCCCGCCACGCTTTTATGAAACCTGTTGACCCTGTTGACCATAGTTTCAGTGACCCCACATCAACTGAGCGCTCAGCCAACTTCACTTGTAAGACTCAGACTGCTCGATCTATTCAGAAGAAGACACTGCAACTGCCTCGTGCACTAGAGTCTGTAACACCACGAGTAGGACTTCTCCCCAAGTTGAAATCACAGAAATCGCTAAAACTGTTGTGCGTGGTAGGAGTTCTGTTTCTAACCATGTCAAACATACGCACTACCGACGAGCTCTAACGAGAACGAAACTTACTTATAGAGTTTATTTTCAAACTGGGTTTTCCGAAGTGTTCATGGGAGTTCGACAATTGCGGTCGGTTGTGAGTGATGTTGAAATCACTCACATCCAAAACGATCAGAAGATTCCTTAAGGTAGTGATTTCTGTTATTTCAACTCGAAGCAAAGTCCTAGTCTTGGAGTCATCGCTAAGAGTTAACCAGACAGTTACAAAATTTCCTGTCGTGGTGTCCGAGCAATCTGTGTTTTACAAGTGAATGCAGGTGAATACTGTATGAGGTCAGTGCCCCGTTAAAGCGTAGCCAGCGTCTTGGCCCAGGCTTTGGTAAGAAGATGCAATAGTGACGAGCTCTAACAAAAGCTAAACTCGAGTCCAGTGCTTCATTTCGAAAGACTCTGACTGAAAAGTCTGTGAAAATGCGAAAGCTACAATCACTTGCGTATACATACCCAACTGTTCCCTTTGAGGGGGTTCAGTTTATTTACCACTCAAAATTGTTTGCTGAATATCTCTCGATGCATACACAAGGGAAACCGAATAGAAACTATAACAATAGATCTGCATGAATTACAGCAAATTATAATTCTCTGATCTGTTTAAAAGCTAGATCCAATTAGACAAAAATCAAGTTGTATTTTGCGAAACTGTTAAAAGATTCAGGTAGTTTACGACTTATTTTGATCAGTTTCTATCTTGGAAAGTTTATCGATTGCCGAAATAAGGAGTATCACGATGTTGAATATAAGTATTTATATTCATCAAACATCATTAAACAAACAACAAGTGTGGTCATTTAGTGTTAGCGACGTTCACGCTGATCAGCGACGCATAATGGGTTTGCTATTTTGTGTGTAATATGTACCTGAATGTCAAGACTGAATGTGGTATTTTTTACGGTGAACAAGATGGTTGTGGCCAGTCAGCAGACCAGACCAATGATTAACTTTCAGTATCGTGAATGCAACCACGCAACTCCGTCATATAGCATGCGACAAGGAATGCATTAGCCTATGGGGATATGACAGTGAGCTGTCTAAAATGTATTGCCAGCACATACTGGACGTATTCCACTACGTACTGTACAGAAGAGAGTTTGTATTGAAACGGGAAAAATGATGGCCCCGTTCGATTTGCTTCTCGGCCGTAAGAGACATCGAAGTGGCAAGTCTACACATGATGACTGCTGTTGCAACTCCGTTATGTTCCACTAGTAAATCATTAGTAGCCAGGGTGAATAAGTTTCTTGACTGAGTAGCTTATATGCACTTAGTGTGATCGTTGAATATGTGTCATCTTCAGTAGTGAACAAATAGTTACTTGAAAAGGCCTCTAGAGATGGACATCTTACGGGAACAATATGTGAAAACAATACATGTATTTCGGTGAACGAAAATGCATAGCCTATTGCTTGATGGTGTAGGGTAAATCTTCTGGAATGGGAACTGATTTAGAACTGCCGGTCTGGAAAAAATTATCAGTCTTTGAGTAAGACTTACTCGAAGCGCGGCTTCTTGCGTGGTGGAGCTCGTAAACATTTTAAAACAAGACAGGACATCAAGGTAATTATCCGATCCTTACAAATCATAGTTTTTGTATCACGCTATTCGAGGTTTGAGTTGACTCACAGGGAATCTACAGGTGAGATTCACTAAGTGTGTCAAAAGACAAATACTGCCTTGTCGAATATTCCTAGAAGGCACATGAACATTTAGTAATTGGTATAGTAGAAGGATTTTCTCACTGTTAGAGATGAATGAGGACACACATGCTTTTTACTGACAACGGAGAGTTTTCATTCACATTTTAGTATTCAAGATAGTCATCTACTTAGTTAACATCCTCATTTGTACTCATTGATTGTAACCGGTTTAAGTATGGAAACATATAAGAAATGGGATTTCGTGTTTCCATCCATTTTTGTAAAGAGCGCTCATCGCAAGTTGAGAATTGTAACAAATGCTGCATGAATACGAAGGGTTTTATGACAATACCAACAACTACTGTGATTGATTATGAAGAGCAGTAGATTTGGACCACTATACCTAGAATATCATCCACATCCATATATATATATATATATATATAAAGTATTAAAAAGGGACAAACACTGAGTAGTAAACGATTTATTGTGACGTTTCAAATTCACACTAGGATCGGTTATCAAACAACTAAATGTGTTGGAATGTGATTGTTCTGCCGCTCACCGTGTTCGCCTGTGCATCCGTACACCGGTGCACTGGTAAAACACCTGTGGTCAAGTTTATTTTTGGATTATATCGCTAAATTCCTCAATGTACCCGTGACACATCAACTGGAACCTATCGATTCAACTCGGCCACAGTATATCGCGAGCAACGCTCAAAGTGTCCAACTGTGTTCATATATGATCCAGTGATTGTATGATTATATCAACATAATGATTCAAGTATTGTTCAACATGCATTATCATGCAAGCATTGTCTATATCAGAAATTACTCTTACTGTGGGTTCTATAGTCAAAACTGTAAACTGGTTATGAATGATACCTTTGTCAATGTTGGTTTACATTTCACTTAACCAGTCACTACCGGGAATATCATCGAATGCATTTTAGCCACACTAAAACTCAGCCTGAGCAAAGAAAAGACACATTCATGAAGAATGGTTGATTAACTTTTTCAAAAGGGTCCAGGTTACGGTATTGTCTTTTTTGAAGTGTTGTTTCGAAACACTGAATCAGCTGCTGTGAAAAACAATTTGATTGGATAAAAGCTGGTTACCAATAGGAAAGCAGGTAAAAAGTCTGTGGAACGAAATTCAGGGTGGAGTTGTGTTGACCGAGAGAATGTCTCATCCAGTCCATCGCAACGCACGTATAAAACGTAAGGATCACTTCATTTTGTGTTTAGGTGAACATTTTCTGTCCAGTGATAACTTTCCTAAAGTATGCCGATTTACCTGCTTGAAAGCCATGAAAGCCTGACCATTTTAAAAGACTGTCAACTAGCAATGAAAAAGTCTCCAATGTGTATTATTTTTTAGATAGACCGCAACATGTGCATCTTTTCAAGTAGCCAATAACCAATTCAAATGTGTGCGCTGTTTGAAATGATGCAAACGATTAATTGCACACAGCCACCAGAAGGAAAGGGCTTCGTACCTAGTCTTGAGTCAACGCTCGGTCTTCTTTGGCCAGCTGTATAATAACCCTAAAGGCCTGTTTGCACAGGCACTCGTTTGTATGTCGCTACACTACATAACAAATCGACTGTTTGATAATACAGTTGTATAGATGGCCAATAAATCATACCGCTTGTTTGAAGACTAGACTGTTGGAATCAGAGCGCTTGTCGGTCACGTGAATGACTGATTCACAAGAGTCATTCAGATATGTGGACGAAGTTTTTCTCAGCTAATCGAAGATTGCTCAATAGTGTCTCCCCGTAAAATCTAGAACCACTGCTCGCGCGATAGAAGTTCATGTGTACCCTAAGGCTTTTGTTCCGAACGATCCATTTCCCTTGAACCATTTATATAGTCTACCTTAATAAATTACAGCTTTCATCTTTGTAGTGAGCTGAGAATCAAAATATAACTCTTGTAATCAATAGATTTATGTTGGCAAGTTGATGAAAACCCTGTTTATCATTTTACTGCTCCAATAGATTCCCAGGAATTCGTGAGAAAGTATCAACTTACATTCTTATAAGTTATCCTCAGTCTGCAACTCAGTGAGAGATCTATATTATCATACTGGACTGGTACCGGGTTGAATTCGATGGACCTAATACAAGAAGTGCTCCCTATACTGTGACATATTCAGCAGACACAATCCCTCTTGAATTCCCAGCGAATGCCGACAACCATATAAATTACTGTTTCATTGATAGGAATGTATATAGGAAACATGAAATGGCGTATTAGTCTTGTGGCCCATAAATCTACGGTTTGTGTTCCAGCTCTGAAAGGTTCGAGCAAAGACAAAGTCTGTCGCAGAGGATTGCTTAAAGAATAGGAGGTAGTACCATGAAGAGATATTGATTTTTTTACTTCCAGTACTCACTTATTTAGTAGCAGCCGTAATGCCATTTCACCACTGTCAGCTGCCGCACAATTTTTACAGGCTGAAATGGATCATCCGTTTGTGGTTGATCCGCAAACTAATATGCGTTCACCCTGATCATAAAAGGGACTGACAGAAAGATATCCAAACGTTTAGTCCCATTGAGTATTTGTGCTTAGATTAATTTTAGATTTGGACTGGCATCCACGTGCATCGAAGTTGAACGCTACGATACACATATACAAAATGGTATTCATTACGTAAATAGAGAAAAGAATTTTACCACGAAACATGAACAAATATTAGTGAAATAAGTTAAACGTCATTCAAATCTGACTGCAGTCTTTGCATTTACAAGGAAAGTCTAGCCAGCACCTTTCAAGTAGAAAAAAATAAGCTCGAGTTTCACTTTTGTTAGACCTCATCAGTTGGGTATATCTCTGCCACGGTCGAGCTTCAAACTCTAACAAAGTTATCATTAGGCATCACTGTTACGCCGTCTACCGCACATCAGGTATGTTTGAATTATCCAGTGAAAACTCTCAACCACATTTACTTCCAAGTAACGCTCAGGTTGCCCGATCATCTTGAGGGGAGACAATGAAAGCGTGACTGGAGTTTAAACCCAGGCCATGACACGGGTATGCCCAAATGTCGAACTCTGATAAAAGTGAAACTCGAATCTAGTGCCTCTTTTCCAAAGGGCCTTATTGAAGATTCTTTGGGGATGCGGGAGCTGCAATTGTAGCGAAAAGTCGTCCAATAAATCACCATCTTTATTGTACAACTCGCTGGTTGCCATGCCACGCGCGCATTCGCGTTTATGAACCAAAATTCCGGTCCACAATACCCCTTCCCGGTTTCCGCTCACACGTCGTGTGCACTTCTGTCCGGTTTGTGGGTGTGACCGATACCTTCTATCGAGGGATCTTCCGCCTTCCGTTCCTCGTCCGTCGGTCCGATATCGTTGGACGATGGCTCATTCGGTCGCTCGTGTTGTCCGCAATCTATCCACTGTGGACCATGACCGTATTCGACTGTCGTGTCGAGATACTTCTTCTATTATCCGGAACTTCGGCTGAATACGAACTAGCGACAGAAACACTGTTCGCAAACATGACGAGCGCCCTGCCAACTGAGCTACAAAACTACACCATGAGCTCGGGACTTTCACATTTGGACCCGGTTACCCACCAGTCCCACTGTCCCTTATGGAATCCACCAAATGATCTAGGGAGTCGACTGCGGGCAGGACGGGTGGGTAACCCAGCACAAATCTGAAATATCCGATCTCCTGGCATGGTTTCGTAGCTCAGCTGGCAGAGCGCTTATCACGTTGAGACATGGTCTTCCTGCCGCTGGTTTCAAATCCAGCCGAAGCTCTGACTTTTCACAGTTGGGGCTCATTTGAAACCATAAATCTGTCAAATTACTTATTGGTAATACAATTCCTTTGGTCATTCATCCCATTTTCCCTGCCATGTCTCGCCGGTCAGTCCGATCCAGCTGAGTGATATCTCATCCGGTCACCCAGGCTGTCCCCAATCCGCTGGCTGTGGGCTTTTGGACGTACACCTCCCGCGCTGAGGTATTCCGCTGAGTGATGGAGTGCTTGTGGTTTGATAATCCACCGCACAATCAGTCATGAGGGATGTCCGAGTTATGTTGGCCAAAATTCCACGTTACTTACTAAAGATATTAGTGGGACATAACGGACCTTCTCGAATATCCCAAGAAATCGTCATACATGATTAATGAGTGAAGTAAGTAAAAGTGTTAACTTAATTCTGCCGATATGGATCTGTGGTGCATACTTCGCAGTGAAATGCGTTACTTGACTGCTCATTGATATTGATTCTGAGTGCCCACTGGATAAACAGTGTGGCTGTAAACACAAGTATGTTACTCACAATAGTATGGCATACAACCGGGAAATATACCGATCTGGCGTAAGTTAACGATAGATATGGATAACTGAATGAATGTCAATAAAGACGCCCCCGATGTCATAGGTATCATGGTTTTCGGTAATCTCATTCGAAGAGATGTACCACTCTCAGTTAAACTCCGGTCGACAACTCTGACTTACACGTCTACAAATTGTCTGAGATATTCTGCTTTTTGAGTCGCCGTTTGTAATTAATAGAGCAGTTCCTGCACTCCTCTAAAAATGTTCCGGCAACCCAAGCAATGTTCACCAGCAAACGTGGTCGAACTTTTAGATATGATTATTCCATCGTGTTTAGTGAGAAGTCAGCGGCGCAGTTGTCAACAGTTTCGTCGATTCAGAACGTGAACCGAAATATAAGCCCCAACAAGAAGGAAGATTCGTGCAGTTGACGAGCTTTAACAGGCGATAAATTCGAGCAGAGTACTACTCTTTGCAAGGTGTAACCTCAAAACAAAATGAGAATGTGAAATCTGTAGCCAGTTATGAACAGTGTTCAATTCTTATTATCCGCCTCCCGAACGACTCAACAGCAGTTGCTTTTCCGGTTTGGATAAAGCTAACACCAGCAACAGCACTTTGGATGCGCAGCATTCTAATGTAGTAATGTGTTGGGTGGCTAGAGAAAATCACTGGAAAATTTATGGAACTTGGGGAGTTGATACAGTTCTCTGCGACGGTTCACTATTCTTCACAGTTTCCGGGTTACCTAACTTGAAATACAAAACATAAGGCTTATCGTGACTATACGTAACAATTTCGCTCAAGAACTTCAAACTATACACAAAAACTAATAGTATTCACAGAAACCATCTAATCATCGTATGCCATGGTGAGGTGAATCAGGTTACATGCTAGTTCTTGAAACTGGTGACATGACCGAAACAGAATATGGAGACGCATGAGAGCCTATTGTTTCCAGCTAGAGGTCAGATGGAACGTGATAACCTCTGTCAGTGATATGAGTGCTGCTGAAACTTCCTGATTTACCGGTGATCGTCTTCATATCCTTTTGTGGGCTATCCACCAACCACATCACATTAAACACCACACATCATGAATCCGCGTAATGTCCGTGTCGTACAGGTTAAACATTCTGACACGTATCCCGACCATTCAACTCAGCGTTCTACGCATTCAATGAGTAACCATGAATGATCGTTTCAAGTGGATTCTGTTTTCCGAATTCATGATTTACAAACCGCTAACAACATCCAGTGCATGCGGTTAAAAGTTGCATACATACGTCGTATATCATGAGCTTTGGACTGCCTTGTTTCACAAACGTAAAATGAAACTGTTCAGATAACAGCACTGTAAAACCGACTCATAGATTCAAACGATACATTCTTTTGCAATTAGTGATATCACAAGTTGTAGAATACAGCCTCAGCCTTAGAAATTACAATCCGGGTTACAATTGCGATAGATACACAGCGTTACAAGCACACTAACCTGTCAGCAACCTCCGGAACCCCAATTCCCGTCCTAATACTAAAATAAACGTAGCAGCCTTGGACACCATAACTGGGAACTGTAAACTACAATTCAAAAGATTAGCAAAGTTGCATAACATTACACAGCATAATCAGTGTCTTACGGAAATGGTAGATCGTTATCAGTACATTTCGGGTAGGCCACGTTTTCACTGGGGAAGAATGCTATGAATGCTATGAACAGCCTCACCATGCTTTATCTACGATAGCATACACAAAATAGCAGGAAAACTTTGTCACAAGATTTGTTTGATATAACATTTTCTTCATATCCGAGAGAAGACGAAGCTCAGGTTACTCTCAGTTATCGGACTGTGTTCACTTTCGATTACCATTTACAAGTGTTTACGTGTTCTTGACCTTCCTCGATATGCTCTGCATTCGAGGTAGCTCAGAAGAGAGAAGTGCAGAGGGCTGAAGCACAGGGACATTTTCACTTATATAGGCCGTTAATCGGTATTTCTTACAACCAGGCGTAGTTTTGTAGAATGCAATGAACGTCACTGTTGGATTACTCACGCTGTTGACTTAGTCGCCGGAGGATCTTGTTAGGGATAAAGCACATTTTGGCTACAAATCATAGGCACTGACATCGTCTGTGCATCGTAAACGATGTATGTTTGTTTATAACTTTTGGGTCAGTTTCCATACGAACTACTAAGTAACCTATCCCCTACCCACGCTACCGTGTTTCACTTTCCTCTGGCCAAGAACACGCTTCTTCCGTATACATAGGCAATAGTAATTAGCCCCATTGAATGGGCAAAGCAGTGAAAGTGAAGGTCCCGGTAACGATATTAATTTTCTCAAGTAGTGGCTACGGAGAGCCTGACTGATAACCGTTTGATAACAATGACTAGCACAAACGTTCGCATCCCGAGAATCCCATCTACTTGCTGCCCCATTGATTCATGCATGTGCGCACTCGCACGGCATTAACTGAGAGTTGAGTCAATTTTCGATCGTATGATATAATTAACATGTAAACTATGCTACTAACTATTATGCAGTAGCATGAAATGAATGGACCTCAAATTTAGGCCACTGGTTTTGTATTTTGGACTTAACCAACTGTTCCCTGAATCCATAATTTAATCAAAAGTTGTAGCTGTGTAGTTACTGTTAGGACATACACTGCCGCTGTTATTTACAGGACTGTGTTTACCTATTGAAGCTAAACTTCAGCAGAGGACACCTGTCTCACGTTTGTGTTACATAATCCCACTGGTATCATCAGGTTTTGAATGCTAATTCTAGATCCTTACTAGTGCAGGGAAGATGAGCGGTCGTATTACACTACTCAACGGTCGTATTACACTACTACCGCGGTTATTCAGTAATAGGACCAGAGCATATATTTTGACATCGTGCAAGCCACAGGAAAAATGCATCAGGGTGCAGTATCGCCCATAATCGTCCCTGCTATTTAAAGGAACGAAGCATTAACGTCTGTGGCAGCCGAGACGGTCTGGAGCCGAATACCGCGTGCAAATGAGTGGTTTTGTTTCTGGTCTTGTTTAAACGCTTAACCCATGTATTGCTTTGTCGAATAAACAACCCTTGTGCCATCCGCGTTCTTGGGTCACAACAGCTGTTGCCGTGACCAGGATTGGAGGGTGAAGATCCCATGGTCGCAGCCGTTCAAGGATGAGAACATCCGGAGCTTCGTGGAGGCCTTCGGGGATACGGCGGAAACGGTCGGAGTGAAGACCGACCGGGCGAAGCTGGCGGCCCTGTAGATGCTGCACAAGAGCAGGGCGAAGGCGGTTCTGGAGGCGGCGCGAAGGGGC
>LUCH01000782.1:109517-180967 GCA_013368495.1 Paragonimus heterotremus
AAATACAGAGACAGGCGGAGTCCAGGCGTCACAGCACCCGGATCGAGGAAGTTCCTGGCGAGGTGGAAAGTACCTTATGTAGTAGTGGAACGCCGCGGTCCAGTGTATCTAATCAAGGATGACATGAATCAACATCGAGTGCACGGAAGCCAGCTTCGCAAATGGTACGACACCCCGAGCAGAAGAGAGTGTACGCCAGGAGCACCGACGCCCCCGGAGCCAGTATGCAGATCGTCAAGAGAACGAAGAAAACCTGAACGGCTTTTGCTGCAGTTGGAACAATCCTTGCGAGGGGAGGAGTGCAGTGGAGTCCAGCGATCGTTATATACTACTGATACCGCGACAATTCAGTAGTAGGTGCAGAGCATATATTTTAACATCGTACAAGCCCCAGGAAGAATACAGGAGGACCATCAAAGTGCAGCATCGCCCATGGTGGTCCCTGCTACTTAATGGAACTGAGCATTGACATATGTGGTAGCCGAGACTGTCTGAGGCCGAATACTGCGTGCAAATGAGTGGTTTTGTATCTGGTTTCGTTTAAACATTTAACCCATGTATTGCTTTGTCGAATGAACAACCCTTGTGCCATCCGCGTTCTTGGGTCACACACTAGAATGGAAGTAATTCAGAGTCCGATTACTACAAATATTCTTCATCCAACGTTTTCAATTAAGTGGTACGTTTTCCTCATCATCAAATATACTGTTCGAAGGAACAGTGTGCCTATAAATCCTTAACGTCCGGAGTTTTCACTACTTTTTGACTCGCTTAAAAACACCGGTGTTGTTATTTCGAATCATTAACTAAAATATCCAAGCGGGAATTCAAGAGTAATACATCCGTGCTACCAGCCAGAGATTTCAACCATTCGGTCATTAGTCCACGATCAGCGTCTATTGTACAGGTTCTTTGTACCATGTCTGGTCCACAAAACACACGGAGAACTGTAACAATTGAAGGTGACAGTGGGGTGGATGTTACCCATTTCGACATCTGGACGGTTGGTAAGATAAGACTCAATCTACGTCGTTCCATAACAGCCAAGTTTTGTTGAGTACCACAGGCGTCTGACCGGAGCTTTTGCATTCGGATTGCCTTAGCAACCGTCTCTTTCGCAATAATGCAACAGACAAAACTTTCACTATTGTTGTTACTCATCAGTAGAACATAGTCGTAGTACAATCGGAGTTGTGACTCTGATCAACGTTCGCACGAAGCAAGCGTGTTGATTACCTTGCCCTTGGCTCTTCATTAGACACGGCCGAATTGTCATATCTACCAAGGTTCAACCACATTCTAAGCTGCTGTACAGAAGTTCAAATGAAGTCGAAGGTTTAAACTTCACCGAGAAGTCTCGATCACGAGACTATTGATTAGATATGACAACACACTCACTGCCTTTTCTCAAGACAGTTCACCGGCCTGCGGATTAATCACAGAGGGGTGTGGCTGAATGTGTAGACAAGATAATTCAGTTTTGCTTAATGTGAGTTCAGTAACTCGATTGTCATTACAGCTGCTTACTGAGAAGTTAACTCGATGTTCACTATCTCACAACGACAAGGTGTGCGCTATCGACTAGATCCGATGCCAGTGAAGCTCGGGTTCACTTTTCAAAATGTGCTGGCTGAATAGATTATCCGAAGGTGAAAACTGCTTTGAACTGTGGGTGGGTTCAAGCTAGTTCGCTCAAACCGTCGACAATCAATTTTAAATTAACTCTTGTTTGTGTGTTCACTTGAAGGTTACTAATTAGAACGTCTTCTGGATCAGAATAAGTACTAGACCGGCCGAAGGAATTGGGTGGAGGATTAGTAACAAAAGTCCGCTCAAACTGGTGCTCAAAACTTAAGAGGGCAATATAGCCAATAGTTCCCGATTTACAGCAATGTCGGTGGTGACTTATTTAGTTTGCGAATGAGACGTTTTCACTGGAATGTCGCCATATATATATATATATATATATATATATATATATATATATATATATATATATATTCATATTCATTTAGAGAAAATGTATCCTAACAATTAAGTGTTTAGTAATAAAACATCATTATGTGTTCAAAACACAATAAAGTGTACTTCGAACAAACTGGCAGTCCACCTGTAGTTGGATTTGCCAAAGTTCTGTTGTGAAGTTCAAGAACGTGTTTTATTGCTCTGTGTAACTATGGACGATTTCTTTTCACCTTGCCGGGTGCTGACTGCAGTAGACCGTATTCATATAACCAAGAGACGAACACGATGGTTTATGCTAATCCATGATCTTCATCAAAGTAAGAAACCCCCCCAGACAAACTTGTTACCGCTGGGATCTCTCTGTTCAAACGACTGCTTCTTCGTTCAGACTGATTCCACAAGTTCAATTAAACACCACATGTTCTTTGCGAAACACATACAGAAGCTTCACTGTTTGTATGTGTAAAGTGAATGACATACCTGGTGTGGACGCCGGCTTGGTATACGCAACCTCAATGACATTTTTTAAAATATTCGATCATTCGATTGATATACAATACGCTCCACTGCAATATCTATTTAGTAAGAGGCAGGAGATAACCGAACGTAGTCGAGTGGACTGCTTGTAACAGAAGACCCACGGCCTTTGTTCCAGCTTGCTTAAGTGCCACATATTGTGGGACATTGCTTTCCTGAAATGAATCACTAAATAGGTTTATGTTGCAATTGTCATTTCGTCAAAAGTGAGCATGGGTGACTTGGAAGTAATCAATCAAACGGGTGTGTTGTAACGGTTATGCTGTAGTTCAATGAGTGGTAATCGGTCCCTTATTAAACACACCATAAATCATTCCATCTCTGGCTGACTGACTTTTGAGACGCCATGCCTCTGGTTTATGTGCTTTCACTCACCGTGAAAGCAGCCTGGTGTATTTTACTAATTCACTGCATTTCAAATTAAATTACTGCGTTAGAAGACTCATTAAATATTAGAAATGTGTCATTGCGTGATTTATTGTTAGGCTATATGGTCGGACAGAAGGACTGAAGGTTACAAAGCTCTGAACTAAAATCAACCGACTTTTACTCCTAGAAAAACCAGACGTTCTTTTGGGCTTGCTTGCTCAATAATCATAAGCGAGTTGGCTGGAAACCTCAAAAGAGATTAAACTAACGCCATGAAATTGTTTTGCCAAACGGGCACCTCACCATATAGGCTGTTCACTATTATTGTTTTCCAGAATATATTAAGCTGTTTTTTTTATTTTCCTTGTCATAGACGGATGTTCAAAAGGTTTAAAGAGTCGTAGGTTTGTGTACACTTTTGTACGATCACATATAAGTTGTATATTTCTTGTGTCTGTATTGGTGGAGGTTGCATGACGGTTTATAATGGAAAATTCAAAACAAGCCATTAGCTTACATGCAGTACACTGATAAGATGGCTTGAACATGAACGATGTCCAGTTTATATTAACTAATAACAATTTACTAACAAGTAAAATGAAATCGAGCATTTCAACTAGATGGACAAACGGTAATCGAATGGAGTTTATAGCAAGACCACAATGTCTCTCCTCGAGATGACTTAACAACCTGAGCATCATTCACAAGCAAATACGGTCGAGCTTTTAAATTAGTAGTTTGATCTTACTTCGTCCCAAGTGTATGGTGCAGTGGTCAACACGGATGCTTAGTGAAGGCGCAGATAGAGTTCAAAGTCTGGTCGTGGCGAGCTCGGGGGAGAACGAAACACGATCCCAGTGCGTAATTCACAAGGAAGTGATCGAGAAACTGACCCTAATGAGATAAGTTTAGACCAAAAGGTAAGTTCACTAAGATAAAACTGCACCGGTTCCCCTTAAGTGAGGCATTTCATGGCAACGACCAATGTATTAGAAACAGCTCAAATGTTGTTGGAAACTGTAATCCACAAAAAAGACCACCGTTTGTTTGCGATTCCCTTGAAAAAGACTGTTTTCCTTTGTTCCTCCAGCTCAGTCACAACATTTTATAACGTCCACGGTGTACTCAGTTTTGTGGGCCTCAGTCATCATTGTAGCCACTCCACGCAATTCTTGGACAGAAATATTGCTACTCATCTCTACAGTTGGAGCACTTCAGCTATCCTCGTGTAATCGGCACTTCACTAGGCTTATTTCTTGTTCATGACAAACCCGTTTCAAAGTATCTGCTTGGTTCTGACTTAAACTGTAAGAAACGTGCCTAGTAACCCCAAGTACTTTCAGACTTTCGGTGGGATTCGGGCCTAGCAGACGTGCCAAATTGAATTCATCCAACCTGATATATTTTAAACGACGAGAAGGCGGAACATGAACCTTTAGAACACTTGATCAACTATCGAGTATGATTTTCTCGCTTTGGCTATTACGTCAGCCCGTTTCACTATATTTAAAAGAATCTAGTATGTGTTAATTACATTCTAGGTATACACAATCATTATATCGCAAATATTTAGTGGCAATTTAAGAAAACTAAGCACATTTACCGTAATGCACTTCAGATACATATTGTTTTTCTGCTCATATACATAAAACTGTGAGTAGTGGTATACGGAATGAATATGGGAAAAACTGCCAGGCCATCCCAATCAAGTCCATTTATTCAGAACGATCCGCGTAATACTAACTGAGTGTAGTAGTCATTGAAGGAAACGATGACAACTTTTAGGAACTCTTGCAGTTCACACAGAAGTGCTAACAACAGATGAATTGCAATACTCAGGAAAATTTGTAGAAATAAACTGACTGCTTCGATAAGTATGATTAACTCAGTGATTCACTTCATCCAAGATTTTATGTGTAATGAATACGGCTCAAAACGGGACACTTAAACTTCAGAACCTGTTGGGATAGCGTCAGGTCAAACATCACTCACATGTGATTGTTGGTTTCTCTTTCAGATAGAATTTCAAGCCAGCCTCTATAGAAAAGAAACACAAGTTTCCGACTTCGCTCGTGTTACAGCTCATCTATTGCACGTATCCTTTTCACTTCCGAGTTTTTAACTTCAGGTCAGCTTTCATGAGGCTACCGTGTTGACCATTGTGTCACATGGCTTATTTCAGTGAGTGACGCTCAACTTAAAATCAATCACATCCCCAACTACGAGTCAGTAATATGTGAAAAACATCTAAAAATAATAGTATTCAACTAACTTGGCTATCCTTCAGTCCCAACTTTTCTGCCAAAATGCGTCGATCAGGCTTTGTGATGTAAGCATGTTTATCAAAAGCTGTTTCCAGACCTTCACGCTGGGACTCGCTGAAAACTGCTCGTCTGAGTATGCCACCACGTCTACGGGAAACAGTGTATGTGTCAAAATGTCCTCTGGAAAGTTTGGTTGTGGCGTATGTGCTAGTCGGGTCAGATTGTGATTGGCTTGACAGTAAACTGATCTCATTAGTTATATTGCTACCACTGTTAGCTAAGAACTCCACTGCCGGTTGTGTCAACCATATCGGTTGCGTTGGTGTCACCATTGCTTCCATTTGAGAGACTAATGTTCTCGGGAGTAGTCTTTGGTGTAGTGCATTGAAGTCAGTACGGGAGAACGAAAATTCATCTCCTAATTCTCTTACTTTTAAAGAGTTGCCGAACAAACGGGCGTTTGTGAAGCTGCTGTCTACCCTGTCGAATGTATTATATTGACCTGAGGATGGATCGACTGATCGGCTAGTTTCTGATGACGGAAAGTGTGTGGAACTTGTTGAATTTGGCAGCCGCATCGGTGTATTTCTGTCCGTGTCAGTGTGAAGAATGTGGGTTTGTACAGTTTGTGATAAGCGTGGTGTCATTGTGAGCCTTTGGCTAGTGTTCCGACGAATGTACCTTGAGTCTGAGTAGTTTATGGGTGATAGACAGTCATCCGAACTGAAGTGTAGATCTGATTCATCAAGAGACGTTGCACTCGTTTGGTTTGCAAGCCATATCCATGAGCAGGGTGGCCACACAACAGAAGATGCCAAATGCGTTCCAGGTAGTTGAATGACTGGAACTGAATTAATGCGCACAGGTTCTGTATTTTGGTTAGAAGAAAGTGAAAAAAAATTTTGCAGGTGAGAAACTCTTCACAACCTTCATGACTCATAAACAACATTCGTCAGGGCGAGCCCTTACCACAGACGTCATCTATAAAGATTTATAAGCGAAAACGTCAGGGATGACTTCATCTCGTTAAAACAGCAGTAATTTGTATGAGGTTGTAGGATAGTATAGACTGAGCATCATTCACAAATTTTGCAACCGGACAGAATTGTCTTAGTTTTGTTGTTACTAGTGCTCGTCAGTTGTGCATGTCCTTGTTATGGCCGGGATTCAAACTCGAGTCCACGCTCTCATAAGACAAATGCGTTAACCAATGTGCTAGTAATTTCATGTTAAGTATTACCAGACTGCTGCATCTATTCGCTCAGTCATCTATAATTTTGAGTACTACTCTGAATGAACACTTCAAGAGGAGACAAAGTGAATGCCATGCTGACTGCTATCAATAAGTCCACTAACGTAATTTCTGTATCAAGTCGAACACAAGGAACTCTTCGAAGTCACCAGATCATTTTTGGATTACTGAAACGTAATCGGGAATTTGGCTAATAAAACTTAAACATCATATATGTCTGATCGTAGCTTTTCATATTTAAAAAGAACGTTTTCAACCAAACCCCGATTACTCTTTAGGTCACAAGTTTATACTGGAGGAATTTGTAAATTCTATTCGCTTGGTTGCCTGGTGTATACCATAGATAGAAATTTCACGGCTATGAGCTACAAGAACGAATGTGACAAAAAGTGAATGCACAGAAGGTGACTGGCTTGTAGACAACGACGGATTGGGAAATGTATGGAAACTGTGTTCGGACGGATTTGCACATTTAGCGATTTGTAAATGTGAATTGAGTAGTTGACCACGAGAACAGTAATGTCAGATGCTTTTTTTGTTTGTGTTGGTTCGGCAAGTTTTGTCCGTAATCACTGTTTGAAAGTGCTTTTAATTATGAGCGAAAATTGTTGCTGAGACGTTCTATTTACCTAGTAGTCTATTCAGTTAATTCTCTAGTTTCGGCCTCGATTACTGCAGTGAAGCCTGCCTGTGATAATGAGATATACTAATAGATCTATGAGTCTATCTAGGAGTCTACATTACATTAAGAATCGACGTAATATTACTAGGTACTTTAAGTGGAAGTTCCTTCATGGCCCATCACTCATCTGAATGGGTAAGCTTCCAGCAGCTCAGATAAGTGCTTTTTTTTATCAAGGTGAATGACAGATCATTCTGTTTATATTCCGATTAGAGTGTAATACAGAGCTTGGAGTTGTGACTTGGACAGCAGGACACAGTTCCTACCAAAATCTCTCCGCTGGTTTAACTATTCTTTGCACTTATTTTTAAGTCACTTATATACAGTTTGAAGGCAGATTCTAATCACCCCTTGCCAGTATATCTTTCTCTCACATTTGAAGGGATACAGTAGGCTTAACACAATTATATTAGTAACCAATACAACTCCGATAGTATTTATGCATGAGTGTACATCAGTTTAAGCCGAGTGACCGTCGACTGTCAAGGTACGGTCATTTTGACGAGTTCAGATCGCTCTGTGGTTTATTCTCATTTTATTGTATCTCTACAGCTTGTTTTCCTGTCGACCTGCGGAAAAATTGGTCATTCAACGATGCTCCATAAAATGAGAACATGTAAAATGAACCGAGGTAACCTAAGCGTAGAACTTAACAGACAGCCTGTGTTAAAAAGGAACCATCATTCTGTATGCAGACCGCCAACGATAACTTTTAATCCATGTTCAGTTAGATTATCTTTGATTCATCGAAGAACGTGATGCTTGATTTCTTTACTGTGCCGTTTCCGCAGTAGGTTTTTATGACTTAATCTAACTACGTTAGACTCTCTTGACTTTGAGGCATCAGCGAGTGAGACGGAGAGTTGAAATAGATCGATAACAATTCGTCATGTTAAACCATTCACTTGCTAGTTAACAACAAAAAAGATTAGAGGGAACAATTGACTGAAGTCTAAACTGTTGATACGGATGAGGCTGAAAGCATGCAGTCAGGAGAGTAACTGAACTAGATAGTCGAGACTATCGTCGACAGACCATATATGGGGTATGATACCTATCCAGTAAACTTTCTCAGTGTTTTGTTTTATAAAACAAACATTACTTCTTTCGGATTGGTCGAACCAGATCGCCATAGTGAGCATTGTGTTTGTGTAGGACATAACCTGAAACCGTCCTCCCCTTGGAATATCCTTGTCAACCCCCCCAGGAGTCATGAACACCACTTCTGCTTTTGCCCGTGATCGATTTCAGCATACGCGAAAAGAAAATGTAACAACTAACGAAAATAATCCCCACGCTCTGCTGCAGGCCGGGCAACCACTACTCGGTGGTCCGTACAATAACGATCTGGATAGCCATTCTGTCACTTGCACTGGGAAAAGAGCAGACAAAAGCTCACATTACGTATATTTTTACCCAAGTTGAGTTCGTCCATGTTTATTACAGACGAACTGAGTGTACAGTATTACAAATCACAAAATAAATACAAAAACTTCCAAGTTTAAAGCACGCTCGCTTGTGTCCATGGCAGCGTCAGCGTCATAAACAGGTTCTTTTGTACGTGTCAAATTGTTGACGGCGTCTGACTGCAATTATTGTAACACCCTGTGACCTAACTATTCAACTTATTTTGTAGCGAACGACCGACGGTATAAAAAGTAGACCACCAGATTTTATGAAAAGTTACATTGCTGCTCGATCATATACTCTAGAATAATCGGGACAAATCTTATCAACGGATAATCGTTTGTATGAGGTCTCGATGCAAATGCCGCGAACAGTCAGTAAGTCTGAGACATGTGCACATCAACTAGTGGGGCCATTGTGCCATCTGTTGAGGAAGTTAGGTCCTACCAACCAACCTGCGTGAACCCTACAATGAGATGAAGTCCACTTAAACCAATGCTACCGATCACTGACTAGATGGATCATCGTTGTACTCACAAACGTTGACAGAAGTGATTGTCAATTTTTCTCAAGCCATCAGCAGCCGTCCAGCTAATAACGGTGGTTGTTTCAATTCAACTGAAAGGTTTTCAGTGCACCTGGAAAATGCAATAATTAGAATATCATATTTATTAACACTCCGCTGTGATTGACACTTCCTTTGAACTCGAGTTCCGACATAATAAACATATGTTCTTGTGAGAGCGATGCCTAGCAAACGGAGAGTTGCAAACTAAATTTCTCAAAACCCGACTGCGATTCCTTACTGTTTCACGGAGAAATAACATATGTAACTAAACCTAAAGAACATTTACCTCTATATATCAGTACAAAAGGATTGTGCTTCGTCATACTCGACTTCAATCGAACATCCCTTATCCGTCGTGGGCCTAACAGAACAAGACAGGGTGGTGTGTAACCGG
The DNA here is from genome assembly GCA_013368495.1 of Paragonimus heterotremus. Classification (NCBI taxonomy): domain Eukaryota; kingdom Metazoa; phylum Platyhelminthes; class Trematoda; order Plagiorchiida; family Troglotrematidae; genus Paragonimus; species Paragonimus heterotremus. Next base: position 118,956 of record LUCH01000782.1, read on the forward strand.
ATCACAATCAACTCGATTTACGTAGAAATTTAAAACGGTGGAGCCTATCTCTAGGAGATTAACTCAACTACATAAGAGGATCGCTGATCACCTCGTTGTATTGGGATTGTCGTTAATACAAGGTCTTATATGGTGAACATTATGACTCTCCAGAGTATTAAGGAGGGCAAGCATTTGCTTCGTAACAACTGATTTTTGTTGGGATGACTATCTTCATGGTAATGCACTAAGGTAGCTGACTCACTTCACTAAATTAAAGTTGTATCTCGACCTAATTTTTGCAGATGAATGCAGTTGAACACTGTTGAATGCACAAACATGTGCCGGTTGACGACCACCTCATTTGAAGTTTTACAATGTGAATTTTCTGATTTAAATCCCTTGATAAAGACTCTTCGAGATGGTCGAAACTTTGTGAAATCTATAACTCTTCTGGTTTTAACGCCTTATGGTTTAACCAAGGATTTACTTAAGTATGACGCAGTATAGTTCATCTACAAGAGTGTTACTTATTCCCCTAAGAATACTGACTGTTACGGCAGTGTATTTCCGCTGTTTAAGCATCACTCTTCTCATAACTGTATGAAGTCGTAGAGATAACGATAGCTACTCTCTTCCGCTGTCAACCGATCGGAATGCTTCATGGAGTTTGGAGCAAAACCTATAAGACAATACTTCTACTCTACCTTTATGAACATAACTTGTCAATGTGCATCTACAATACGGTTTGGCACACATTCAGATGGCTAGATTATTCCAGTCGATCATATTCATGACGTATATATTCCTTAGGTGAGTTGAATTTGGTTATTTTTATTCAATTAAGCCCTAATTATGAAGCTAGTTTTTAGTACACTATTCTAAACAGAGTAATTATAACGGTGAAAATCAACTTCGACCTCTTTAGTAACCCCTTTCATTTCATCTAAGTAGGATTTCATTATTTCATGTGTGAAAAACGTCCTCAGTATGCTTATACCTTCCTTGTACAGGGCTGATAAAAACCGTGAAAGTATAGAGTAGCGCTAAATAACCTGCGAAACTGTCATCTATACCGAGATAAAAAAGACCCTTGTTTAGCAATACATCTTACAATCAGTTCGTAAAGTCTCAGTGGCAGTAATAGCTTAGAAGATGGAGCAACCTGGACATTACTCATAACCAAGAATAGTTGAATGTCTATATACGGTAATTCCGTCGTGCCTAATGTGAAGTCAGTCGCGCAGTGGTCAACATGGTTGCCTCTTCATAGCACGATCGGAGTTCTAACCCCAGCCGTGACAAGGATATGCACTACTGACGAGCTCTAACAAGAGCGAAACTCGAGTCTAGTGCTTCTTTAGGAAACAGATTGACTGAACAGTCTATCTGAAAGCAATGAATATGAACGAATGTGAGTGACTTTCAGCTTAGAATTAACCAAATCACTGACTACTCATCAATAATATTTTAACAGATGACAAAGAAACAACGAAAATATGCATTTTAAGCAAGTGTCACCGTTTACGACAATCATACTTTGTTAGGGAATAGAATAACAAGGTATACTTCTCCTGCTCTTACGTACAAGTGTTGCAACTGTCTATCATTTCGTCACATCAACCCTGAAGTGTGTAAGCGAACATGCCGTTAACAGATGAGTGGCTTTAACAATCCATTTTCCAAGTCATTAGAACAGACAAATTAATCGCGCCTTCTATGCAAATTAGGACGGAACATTGAGTGAACATGGGTCCGGTGGTCCAACCACTTGTGGTCTGTCACATCATCTTAGTGAGCACAGCGAACCAAGGGGACAAAGAGGGATTAGTGGAAATTATTAGACAAATTGCAGTGGGTATATTGGGGCAAAATAGTAAAGAAAACGAATAACTGAAATTGAAAGAGGGGGTGGTTGAAAGGTGTGTTTAACAAGGAAGACTCTTTGTGAGTCTCCAGTTGTAAACCCAGACCAACCTGAATTGCACTTCAAAGGTCGTGACATACGTAATCAGTTAGATTAATTGAAACACACACGAGTCGTATTAGGGTTACAAGAGTCACGTGAACTCAAAGTAACCTGTTTTGCTTTTACCAAATGCATGAAGTCGTCCGACTAGTTCGTACAGAAATTCCGTGTCACCGTGTCGCAGCAGGTTCAGAAAAAGCTGTCAACGAGTTGAGAATAAATATTCAAACGCTGGGGTTCATATTACATTCATGTTGATGGTTTGGTCCGATTTTAACGTAAACTTACCTTCGACGCTGCACACAGTAAACAGCAAGACGGAGACAAATAATTAATCTCGGTACCTTTCACATTTTTCAATCCCTAGGAAAAAATCTGTTAAACCTGATGTTGGAAGAATTTACAATACATTGGTGGATCAAACTCTTTCAACTCTGGTTTTAACACTAACACTCGATCGTTTTAACTCAGGAAACGTAATATAAAAACTCACTGTTCGAAGTGTGCATTATGCATCTGCAACTCCCTTTTTTCCCGCAAAGGATAGCAAGTTGTGGTCTCTCATTTTCCGAGAAAAGTCGCACGGTTCAAACCGAAGAGAACATTGCTAGTTTGTGGGAGAACAGTTAACTAAAACCCATAACATTCCCTACAAGGCCCAATCGGTGTACAGATTAAGGCAAAATCATTCACAACAGAATCTCGCATAGACGCTTCGTTTCTAAATCTTGGTCACAACTTCGTAAAAGAGCGGGAAAACCAATTTCCTACTGAACGGACACGAGAATAAACATAACTTTGGCATATGCGCACCAAAAATCTGAGTCATTTGGGAAAATGTCAAATACAGCCCATCAGATGTAGAGTGTACTGCAACCTCGTAGGTTATTAAAACACATTTCTTTGAACACGATGAAGGTGGTGGGGGTCATAATGCAGTGGTTCACATATCTGTCTTACGAAAGCTTGGCCGAGTTGTTAACATTGGCTGTGACAAGAATATACACAATTAAGGAATTCTTACAAGAGCCAAACTCGTGTACGGTGTCTCGTTTCTAAACTAAACGAATGAATAGTCTGTTTGAATGGGGCTAGTTGTCATCGAATGTGAATTATGCTCAGTTAGTTCAACATCACTTTTCTCAAAAAAGAAATCGTCTCTGCCGTATTGTTGCACTTTGGAGCAGTGTTGTACTAATTCTAATTGACAGTGAACAACTAAATAGAATATACGTTATGTATTGTTTTGAGAATTTCAGATTGTGGAAAAAAGAATTTTGCGAAAAAACTACAATGTTATGTCGTGGTAGAAGACTATTTATTTGAAACAGTGAGGCTGTTTTGGAGTAACGTTGCAGGTCATAGACTGGCTCAGATTTACCATCTGGTCGCTTTCGGTACATGAACATGTCGAACATCTGAATCAGTTGTACACTGGCATGCAATTAGGGTTTGGCGGCCAAGTGGAGAAGGAAATTCCAGGTTGAGTGGCAGATCTGTTTGGAATAAATGCTCCTGAACTTAATGTAAACAAATATGTACTAAAATACAAAAAGTAAGTATATACCATATTTTAAAAATGCTTCATTGAATTACATGGCAATATAAAAGTTCCAACTTAACTCAGAAATTGAATAAATGCAATATGCTGATATCACACAATTTATATCCGGACAATTTTCGCTTCCTCTTCATGAGAGCATACTACAGACCATTTATTTACCAGCACGAGAAAGTCCTTTAAGAGGGATGATGCATTCCAACTAATTCATCCTAGTCTGGCTATTTCAGTCGCGCGAACATAAAATGCGATCTTCCGACTGATCCTGTTCAAAACATTCCGGACTCCAACACGTGTTTGGAACAACCGGTACCCGAGTCAGCCAAATTCAGTGTTATCTGTGAATATCGACGTAAATGTACAACATCCTACATAAGCAGGATTGAGAATCGGTTGTGAACCCGGAACACATCCCGAAGTGGGTCGAAAAACAGACCACACAAATGCATGGCGTCACAGCAGCTCATAGAAACAAGGCGCGTGCATCATTCATCGCACAGATGATCAGTAATCAAAATACCGCTCAACGAGTTAATGATTTCTGTGAGTTCAACTTGGAGAGATGTTCTAGTCGAATGGTCACCGACTGCAGTTAACACGACAGTTACTATACCTCCTCTCGAGGTGATCGGGCAACCTGATCATTACTCACAAGCGAAAGTGGTTGAATGTTCGCATATGTTAATTCGGTCGTGCCTAATGTGAGGTCAATGGGGCAGTGGTAAATACGGTTGCCTCATCAAAGCGTGGCCGGAGTACTAGTCACGGCAGTGGCAAGGATATGCACTACTGACGAGCTCTAATGAGAGCGGAACTTGAGTCTAGTGCTTCTTTGTAAAAGGGGCCGACTGGAATTTCTATGGTAATGCGTCAGCTGCGAGCAGTGGTGGTTTATTTGTAATTTGTTTGAAAACCAAAATCATTTCTTATGACGCCATACCAGTACGATCACACGTCACATAAACGAACGCTGTGCTATGTTGAAACTGTGACTATCAGAAGGTTCAAACCTGTGCTGCGGGTTCAGAAACAACTGTTTTTTGTTATATCTATCATGGTAATGACGTTGATTTTGAACTTGGACATTTGTCCTTTTTTTCTGGTATATCGTTTGCTTTCTCATACTGATATATAAATGATCTGTAGTGTGCATTCGTAATGATGCAGTGAAATTTGTCTGCATACACATCGTGTATTATAAGCCTAACGTATTTATCCACATTCTTGACGAGAAAAGAGTATTTCAAAATTCAAACGGAACCCCTGGATTAGTAACGACAAAGTGATATTATCCTCTCAAAATTGCAAGAGAGTAAGATTAGTTTTTTTCTCCGCAAGGTTTCCGGTTTGTCTTTTTTGGCTTTGACCTCAGTCCAGTTGCTCTTACATTCTCATAAGCTCGTAATATTTTTATGTACTACGACGACAGGTCATCTTTGTTTGCTGTTAACGGCACAGTGTCTAACCAGTCAAAAACATACTAGAGTGCAACAGGTGCATATATGTGGCTAAATGAAATGGTATTACTTTCCTGACCACATTTAACTGTCATGTTACTCGTGAAGTGTACAAATTTCGAATTTTGAAATACTGATACCAATGCAGTATTTTAGACAAATCAGCGGTATCAATGAAAAGTCTCAGTTTACACAAACTGTTAGTCACAGAGATAAATGCGACCGAAACAGGTGAGAACATTTTGAAAACTACCGCGTTAGATCATCTGATTTGATTTCCACAGAATGAATTTTAGGATTATCTCGAACTCAGGGGCGTGCTAATTTCATCATTCAAAAGTATTAAAGTATTATCATTGTTTTACGGAATATTTCGACAGAAATTTGAGGAGACATTTGTCTACGCTGACTTCAAGATATATTCAATTTTATAGAATAGATAGTTTATAATTTCAGCTCTTACTATGAGATGCTACATTCAAAGCACCTTAGAGAGTTACGCACTTTACCTCTGTCGGTTTGATGTTCTGTTGCTTCAGTGTTTAGGTTTATACTAAGTATAGCAACCTATATGCATCCCTCGTTTGACGAGATCATTATTTCGCTGTTCGACGGACGTCAGCTCTTTTTTCAATTAGATCAGTTCGGTTGAATCCAAACGGGGTCAGATTCATCTTCCGAACCGACAGGTACAAAGTGCTTGTTAGGCTTAGCCCAGGTCATGTACAGTTAATGTTTCCAGCAAGAAGACAGTTGATGTTATGGATTAGTCTACATTCACCCATTCGGTTGCTTTGTTATCCACCTAACCCATACACATCAGCTTAGTTTCTTTAGTAGTTGCTTCTTCTTTCACATCAAATGAAATCCATCTATTGTTTATGGATGGTCTACAAATAAACAAACATGCACGATGGCCTGTTTTACAACCAAACCACAAATAGCCGATTGATTACTAGCAGGGAGATGTGGAAGTGCAACCGTGAAGGATAGTAATCAATATGCAATGCCACAAACCCGGCAATAGTGACCTCAAAGTCAAGTGGATTAATTTTTGCACTACAAATTGGTGTTTATTCACAAGTACTGTGTTCGATTTCCCGGCGTGTGTGTGTTATTGAGTCGACTCGATGAGATTAAGACAGCTAACAATCACTTCTCCAATAGTTACTGAGACCAACTGTTTCCAAGTGTTGGCTTACATGTACTCACTTGAATGGATGTCTGTTAAATGCGCGTTATATTACTCAGCTCACATTGTGTCAGGGTTATCTTTTGCCACAATGAATAATTCAGCCTTTATACTTGAAGTATGTCAACTATTACTGCCAGACTTCTTCATGCTTGATGACTGCACTCATTCCGTTTGCTGCTGTTTATTGTGCTGAAGTTATAACTAGGTTTGTGCAAACGTTAATTACGTGGTCAGTAAAAATAAGTAAACCAACGGGTATTTTTAGTAATCATACGCTAGGCGCGCATAAAATATGAGGTTGGCGATGCACCCTCGCGTAAGAAAAATAGTCGGTTCGATGTCCCTTCATGAAAAAATTAAATACGACTTCAACAGCTGACCTTCACATGCTTTCAAGTTTTGGTCGTCAGAATATTATGCGTTAACAAGGAACGCTAACAAAATTGAGACTTCAGTCTGAATTGCCGTTTAAAAAGGGCTAGCTGGATTGCTTGCTTGAACTCTGAAACTATGCTCAACTACAAGTGGTTTACAAGTTCCATCAATCAAATTACCGATTACTATATAGTTTGTTTAGTAAGTCGTTCGGATGGTACACTAAAAAATCTCCATCAGATTGGTTTCACGGACTGTTTGAAAAGTTTGCTAGATTTGAATTTTCCTCGTCCTAGAGCTTGCCAATGGTTTACAGCCAAGTCCGAATAGGGGATTGAATCCAAGTCTTCTAGCTTGTAGTTCTGCAGTGCTAGACAAATTATTTGTACATGTAAAGAAGCCAATATCGAATGGAATTTCTCATTATAGTGCAATACAATTTCGTAGACAATTTTATAGTGGTTTATTAGAAACCTCAGCAGTATTTTTTACACTATCACCATGCTATCTATAGTCATACGGTTTCATCGAAATTTTGATGAGAATCAGGCCTACATTTTAAATAACAACAAACTCAATATTGTGCCAAACTCAAAGTAATTCTCCCAAGGTCGTTGATTAGGACAGTAACCGGCGCAGTCAGTATGTGTTCTGATAAATTTACGAGTCATTGGTGGACCCAACGTGCGAAATGTTACAAACTAACTAGCGGAACATACACAATATTAGACACATCTGTAGCAAAATGCCGAGTTTTTCTTACTGAGTTTTTAATTGCAGTTAAAAAGAAAATGAACATTTCCTCCGTGAATGTTGAAATTTCATTTGACCTCTCAATACAAAAGTGGTTTCTAGGATAGTTCGAAAACTGATCAAACTGGCAATGTTTCTTTAGACCGGCACGATCAACCGAATTGAATCAACCGTTCTCTTATGCCGTGTGAGAAAATAAGATGTTGAGGAATGTCTGTTTCACGCAGCCGAGAACCCAACCACACTTCTGTCACAAGGATGATGATGGACTGGAATTATCTTTGGTCCAGAAAACTTGCACACACTCGAGAATATCCTTGCTGACCATCAAACTCAGCCGTATGGTTTGCCGATCGACAGAACCCCAGCACAATCCACGTAGCATGGTAACCAACTAATAAAATCTTACGACAATAACCAACAGCTTGTAAAAATCACGTGATCTGAGAGAGATCACTTGGTTTAGCTAGTCGGCTGGACCAGGCCTAGAGAAATGCCCCAATGAAGAATACCTGTTACCCTTTGTGGATGTGACTTACGTGCCTGATACTGTGGGTGATTGTTGACGTTTAGGTGAGTCGTATATCAGAAAGTTCAAATGATTTTGGGAATGAAGTCAAAGTTACAGCATAACATCAACCAGTCAAAAATTAGATAAAATAATCACTTCTCTACACAACCCGTCCATTTCTGAATCGAAACTTTCAACTAGGTTATCAAGTAGGGGGAAGATTTACAGGCAGGTGATTATAAAACATCCTCTGGTATTCACAAGTTCACATAACGAAAACTAGATACTATTTACGCGAAAAGACAAAAAAATATCAACGGATTTTTTATGTACTTTAGTTCTGGTCGTATCAACTGGGAACCGATTTGGTTTTACTGTATAGTGTCACTGTATGACAAATGCTTAAAGTTTATCAGTTATCTTACCACCGACGACGATGCGTTTACTGTAGGCCATTTTATATTCACTGACTGGACGGAAGTTTTGACCAGCCACCATGAGATTACGTCACCCAGTTGCAATAGTTTTAGTTGTTACTGTAGTAACAACTTCCAGTTGTTCCTGGATGTACCCTAACTGATTGAAACAATGTATTGGTTCAGGCTATTCGGATGAGCGGTGATTGAACAATTTATCGACTCAAACGATCCAGTTCCCAACCACATCAGGCTATATTTCAGAAGTAGCTTTGCCGGCTATTTAATGGTACTGTTATTAACAGTAGTGTTATTGCAGAACAGCATGACAGCAATTAAACGACCGTATTTAGTAATCTACCGCACACCAAAAAATTAGTCAACATCGATCCAACACTGAAATCTAGTTACAACTAAACTTATGGTATTTAAACCAAATAAATCGGAGTAATCTGTTCAGGTGACATTCATCCAGTCATTGAATCAGCTTTGAGATTAATGCGACGCACTAACATTAGAGATACCACATGGTACAGACAGTATACCACAATTTAAGGTGACAACAATCAATTAACCTATCAAGTGGAGTGTCATTTTTTCAAACGGTTGAGCGTCTGTATTCTATGTCAAGGATGTGCAAAGATCTGGCGATACTTTCTCGTAAACCGTCTCAGGCATTATTAGGCTAACTAACTTGGTTTTTTGAAAATTGTACATAATGGTCAACGCATAAATAGTTTCATCTTGCTGCACTCAACAGAACATGGATGATATCTCGGGAACCGACACACTTTTTAGTTTGAAACAAAACGTTAAGATGTATTATCATTTTTGCAGCAAAACCCATTAGATGATATCTGATCCTATTCGATTAAGAGATCTTCTGAAAACTAGGCGGAAAACCAACCTTGTGGAACAACAATTGATTGCATTTGTGTGGCACGAAGGTCTCTATTTGAAAGTGGACAATGTGCTGAAAGACGTGTTTTACTGTCTCTGATTTGCCGAAAGCCATCAGGCCATGAATGATCTTTCGATTTGCATGACCTGTTGTCTGCGTCACTGATTGTTGAATCCACTTGTCTGGGTTCTGCTTTGAGCAGTGCAGAAACACTGAAGTCAGAATATCCGTTTTTCTTATAAGTTTCCGACATCTTCTGTCAACAGAAGTGATTGTTAATCAAGAAGGGATATAAACTTGTACAGTACGGCAGTCATTGTGCCATACTGCTTGCCTATTGGGTCATAGATCTAGTGATGGGATTGGTTGAATTCGCTGTTTTCCTGCCTGGGCGCATTAGAAGGCAAAGGGGGGGATGGACTGAGGCCACACATTTGTTTGGATTTGACTGAGTGAAAACACACACTGCAAGTCATTCGCCGCCAGTGTCGGTCAGGAGCAGAACAGGACAATGTCGAAGGAGGAAGAGGAAACAAACGACGCGTCTAGTCACCCCTAGTGACATAAACTGTCAGAAACAATTGTATTGGTTAAAGAACGAAAAACGTGTGTAGGGATTTTGTATGATTTTATCCGATTAAACAGGTAAAACAAAAGTTGACGTTGCGCCTTAAGCAGGTGCTAATGATTTTCATGCGAAAATTTACCTCATCAAATTTCCAAAATTTTGAGAGAACATGTTCGTTTGTGTGGCGTTTGTAAACACAAAGCCCTGTTAATCAGTGGCAAGTAATTATACACTAAAACATCGTTTTTTAATTTTTCCAAGTGATTCGACTGCAATATATATATATATATATATATATATATATATATATATATATATATATATATGGATAGGAATGCCGTGTGAGAATAATTTTAGAGATGGTATTCCAGATCAATGGATGAATGTCAGAACACTAACTGAAACACTTCATTTGAGCAGTATTTCACCTAATTGATAACTTAAAGATGTAAGGGTACAATCACGATGAATTGGACATTTAGGGAGACAGCGTGACGCATAACATGAAGATCCGTGTTCGGCGATTAGCCTGTCATTATTAATTAGTGAGATAAATCTGTTTTAGTTGATTGGGTGTAATGTTAACAAGCTATTTATTTGACAGTTACCCAAGTGTTCCTTAAATTTATAGAATATTTGACTCGGACTATCAAGCACATATAAATATCACTACATCAGTCTCATTCTTTGTGTACATTTTTGAGTGTATATGAGGATCTATAATAGAGTATAGTAAACATTGTCTCGTTGACAACTCTCTAATTTTAGTGTTTACATAATGCCTGTGAAACAGATGGTGATGTTTCAGGCAAAAAGTTATGTCGCACAAGCTGAAAAGGTTGAGAACTACCTCATTAAACAACGGAGTTACAGTAATTGCTGTTGCAAAAAATGTTACGCGAACTACTTTCACCCTGTGAGATAAGAAAAAAGAACCGCTTTGGAAGGTCACTCATAAGATTGTAGTTTGTGAAAGTATGTTATCTCTGCAAGATTCGTATGGACAAGACAAAACTGTTCGTTGGTTACCAGTTTGATAGTAGTCATCAGGAAACATTATATCGGTGCAATTTCTGAGCCTTTGCAATCTTAGTCAAATCAAACTGGATACCAGAGTCAAATTGTGTCCGTCCAGGTCAGTTGACTGTTTATGGGAAGCACGCAACAAACTGTTGATAGGGAATTTTTGTGGAGAACTCGAATGCGTCAATAAAAAACGATTGTTTTACAAACATTTTGGCTAGCATTAAATTAACAAGAACGAGCATTACCGTTCCATCACGTAAGCTTAGTGTATACTTGCATCCGTGAGTCTGCCAGGAAGTTGGCACCCTACACATTTCACACATGTTCAACTTGAAATTAACCAAATCTCCGACTGCTTATAATTAATCTAAAATATTCCCAAGCATGTTCACTCAGAACGGAGATTTTGATCTGTCTCGGAGGTCCTAATCGCCAGGCTATTGACTGAAGTTAACAGGACAGTTATTTTATATTTTCTCGATAAAATCCGGTAAACTGATCATTACTCATAAGCGAAAGTAGTCGAACGCTCAGATATGATTATTCAGTAGTGCCAATGTGAGGCCATTGGTGTAGTTGGCAACGCGGTTGCCTCATGAAAGCGTAGCCGGAGTTCTAATCTCGGCCGTTGTAAGGATATGCACTACTGACTAGCCTTAACAAGAGCGAAACTCGAGTCTAGTGCCACTTTTCGAAAGAGCCTGGCCGGAGAATATATCTGAAAGCAAAATCTTTGATTAAATAAGAGCGATGTTCAACTTAAAGTTGGCCAAAACCCAGACTGTTTATCAATAACCCTAACGAATTACCAGTATGACCCTTCACACGAATTAACAAGTTGGCTAGCTCAGTTCCAGTGGACACGCACCCACGTTAAGTGTTGGATAATGACTTTCCAACTGAAGGCTGACCGTGAAATAAGCATGGTTCTGCCACCGGAAATGAACGGTAGGATCATCAGAGCTTTGTGGATTTACGGTTAGCACTAGGCACTCTTGAAAAAATGTCACATAGCCGTATTGAGGGTATCAAATGTATGTAAATTTACCACAAGAGGGTTGCCAGTTATCAAAGAAAAACACACTGGCTTCCTGACAGGATGCTATCAGTCTGGTATGCTGCCGATGTGGCCTAAGGACATCTTCAGTCCCCATCAACCATGGACAAACCCCGGAGAGGGTTACGCTTCACCGTGGTGTGCAACGGATCCAACGGGCTCGGGAGGGCATGGGTTGCCGTAAATGGGTTTGCCCCCTGTCAGACGGCGTGTGAACCAATCTGATCACAGGCTAACCGCAACAATGCACGCGTCGCAACAATTCCATTGGGCTTAGACTCGCTAGATGAGCAGATCTAGAACACCCCTCTGGTGAATCTTCATACAGCAGGGTTACGTACGTTGCAACTGGCAGTCATGTGCATTGTGTATGACTAATGGATAGATTCCCTCCGGAGAACGTAGGAACGTGATCACTGGTCACGCGTCATGATATTACTGCCAACTCAACACTTTGTTCCGTTGCCTTACTGCAAAGGCTTTGGGTCAACGGTTCGAGGTGTGGTCTCTCGAGTCGTCCCCGTTGTTTGGTCTGGGACAACCGGAAGTATCTCTCCGAAGAATCAATCATGACTGTATAAAAATATTAGTGATTTTGAATTGTGTCCCATGCTTTTATCTTAACTCAGTGCATGGACAGCGACAGTCGCCTTCACTACCATACCATGCACCGACGCACCAAAAAGATTATTCTGGTTTCCATCCGTTTGTTAAATAACTCTTTACCTGGTAACCTCTCATTACTGTTTTTGAGCACATACGAGAGATAATTAAATTAGTTTCCGCTCTCATTATTTTGTCGAACGTTTGTTTAATTAATAAAAACTGTAACACGCCCCCATCTGCTTGTCATCTTCAGTGTTCAAACAAGGAAGTTGGTTAACCAGAATCTCTTGCATTCAACTTCAATTTCTGCTATCTTTCTTAAGTACAGCTTTAAGCGACTAGTACGGAGCTACAGCTTCAGCATCCGTCGTTTGACCAGTGACCCTGCTGCCCAAACCATTACTGATGCCGGTGTACAAATTACCCCGAAACCCACGCACAAAGAAAGCGTTATTTCAGTGACCGCTAGTCGGCAACAATATTTCATCCATCAAGTCTCGAGGTGTCCACCGCAAACGCTGTATTTCATAGTGCGATGTAGTTGTAAGCAGTAATCCGAGCGTATTCAAATCAGAGTTTTATCACCAACTCTCGAACTCCTTGCACAAAACAAGATGCACAATCACTGTAGCAATGCTAAAGGCTTGAACATTCAGATATACATATCAGGTAGTGATAAACGTGACTTGGATGGCGGTGAAATGTACAACAATGGACGGTCGTTGTAGCTATGAGCTGTTACCGAATACTAATTTTAGGCATTGTAAACCTCAGTGCGCTACAAGGAGATATTCTCCGCCAAGTCAAACGTAGAAGCAGATTGGTAATATAGCTAGCAATGATGAATAATAGATTTTGTTTCATATAAATTGCACATCATTTACAGTTGGGCTTAGCTGTCACAAGCAAGTAGACACTTCAATTATCCCCTGTCGAAAAAGTCCTATACTCCAGTTTTATTCTTGTTAGATCTGGCAAGTATTACATAATTCATGTCACGACCAGAACTAGAACCGGACAACCATGCCTGCCAGTGTGTTACTGTACTCACTTGGAGCACGACCGAAGTATCATACGCAAACGCTCAGCAACATTTGTTTGTGAGTGGTTGCCTGTTGCCTCATCAAAACGTGATCGGAGTTCTATTCGTAGCTGTAGCTCTAACAAAAGCGAAACTCGAGTCTAGTGCCTCTCTTCAAATGAGGCTGACTGAAATATCTGTGGCAATGCGACAGTTGAAATCGGGAGCACTGTTCAATTTATGTGAAACTAACTATCAGTCCGTGACCGAGTGCCCGGTTCTGAGGCTGTAAATCGATAGACACCACCTATCTGGATAATGGCAGTGAGTTAGTGTATTGCATTTCTCTTGGAAACAACTTAATCAAGCATCCTGAGACAGCTAACCTAATTTGACTGCAAGCGCTCTATATCTACCAGAATGAGCTTGTCCTTAGTATTGGCTTCCATCCATCGGACTATACAAAGCCATAGTGGACGCATTTCCAGTATGCTGTGCATAAGTATGACACTACCGACGGGGTTTACGACACTTAGCTGAGCAGTACTAACAGTAGTCCCTTTGACAACTCGCGCAGCTGACTGCGCATTAAAGCACCTCTTGTATTCATTGGTCTGCTAATAAAGCTGTACTGTCGGAAACAGAAGCATCAGTTGAGACATTGTAAGACATCCAACACAGATGAATCCGTGCTGTTATTTTTATTGCTAGGGGTCCAGCCTAAGTCGAAGGTTTGGTGGCTCTGATCCGAAGAGTCGGAGTCATTGACATCGGTCCGGATGAACAAGATTCAGCTGACATCGGCCATTCTAGTCTCAATAATTACTCACGCATTTCTTATGCAAATCACTGAGAGGTTAGTCTGATTCCTGTTTCGTCAAAGCCGACTGTGGGTATTGTAATTCATAAACTGAACTTAACACGTGGGCCACACATCCTTGAGCAGCAAGCCGAATTCCACTCTCTCCGTGACTGCATGACTCACATTTTCACATTAGACTCGTTACTTGAAAATCGTCATTTTCATGGAAGGTCGACAACTGTTGGCTTTTTAAACATCAGACTGATCCTTGATTCGGCCGGGAGAATAGTCAACTGAACCGTCTATAGATGGAAGGCCTGCATGGTGGTTAGTAAAACCGCCTGAAAATAATTTATCTACAGATCCGAAGCAAAGTAAAGACTCGTGACAGCTCATCACCGCTTTCCACCCATAAGTTTGCTCACTCTCTCTACTCCTGTCCAAATCCACAGTAGACGAGATCCTGTAGGGTAATTTGATAAACTGTGAATAAGATGGTATGGAGGTGCCTCCAGACATTCCGCTTCGAGACTCAGAATAAGCAGACTACATTGTTTTCATCTGTGACGGCTTGCTGGAAAAGTTATGCATTGTAGATGGACTAAGGGTTTCATTTCTTCCGAGTGGTATAACTTTTGTACCTACAACGTGCATTGCGCCGTTGCAGGATGGGCAGGACTCTGTGTCTGCCCTTTTCCTCGTTAAGAAGTCGTTGGACTTAAACGAGAGGTTCATGCAGCGTGGAATCTGAATCGGGTAGAATGTTTGACAAGATCACAGTTGGCATGGCTAAAACTGGCATGGCGTTAGCTAGCATATATTACCTGTAACATCCGCATGGTTTTAGCTCTTTAGTGAAAGACCGAGTGCGTTATGCCACTGCGCGTACAATTTTAATTTACTGTTGCAGAAAGCACTTTATTTTTTGGGGGGATGCTAACAGTGTCCGGATGCGACCACTGATGCATCCGAACAATAGGCGACGTGTGGTGGGAACTGCGTAAGAAATAACGAACGTCTCCGGAGTGAATTCGGAACAGATAGCCTCTGTTGATCACAGGGTATAATGAACTCGTCGGGTAGATTTAACCTGCTTGGACATATCATGAAGGCCAGTTTATTGCCGAACACATCATACGTGGGTTGCGGATAAGGTTAGGAGCGGCAGCCTGGTTTTCACAGTATACCTACGTTCTGTAGCTTGGATGCATTGCTTCTGAAGCATGTTTCGATATGACATTCCCGGCTTTCTAACTGTGGTCCCCAAGGCAACGAACAATCTTTTGGTATGACAATTAGTAAAATCCAACGGCGCTCGCCCTGCTAATCTCTGTGTGCACCGCTGTAAGTTTTTTCATCATTCTTGTTATAAATTGAAAATCACCCACAACTAATCGCAGCTGTCGCATTCCCATAGACTTTCCAGTAGATCTCTTTCGAAATGCAACCCTATACTCCAGTTTCGCTTTTGTTAGTGCTCGTTAGAACATTCGTCCTAAACGATCGTTATTGAGCTTTCACATATGATAATTCAGTGATCCTTATGTGAGGTCAATGGCGTAGTGGTCAACATGGCTGCCTCATGAAAGCGTGACCGGAGTTTTAATCCCGACCGTTGCAAGGATATGCACTGCTGACGAGCTCTAATGAGGGTGAAACTCGTCTAGTGCTTATTTTCGAAAGGGGCTGGCTGGAAAATCTGTCTGAATGTGACAGCCGCGATCAGTTGTGGGTGATGTTTAATCCATATGAAATCTAAAATTCCTTACTACTCATTGGTAATAATTCTTACTCTTCAACTTACAAGTCTTACAATGTTTTTACTTTATTCTCATATGTTATGGCACTGTTTGCCATTGTGCTCAGCTAATTCGTATTGAATAACTATTATGTCTGTAAGCTACAGTCCACTCACCTGAGAAAGTTCTTGTACACACAAACCTGGTGTAGAGATTTTCAAAGTTCTGCTCCGGCGAGCCCCAATATTTTTGCATCAGACTGTTCTCATTTTGAAAAACAAATCGGTTTTGAGAAACTCGCTACTAGTCGTTTATGTGCTTTGTAGCACATGTTCAGGGATTACAAATGACTCGTATGAAAATTCCTGTAAAACCAGATGAAGCTCTGCTTCTCAGTAACGCGTGGCACAAAACTGACTACTTTTTTCGTACTTCAAAATCTTCTTTCAATTTGTACTACAAGATCTGTGTCATTCTATTTATGGGATATTTTCATGAGTTTTGCAAACAACCGATCGACCCTGCAGGCATATTGTGTATATAATAACGGCACACTGACTATGCATTTGTCTCCAGTTCATTAAGGTTTCCTACTGGATATCTAACCATTAATTACACCAACTTAGGAAATAATCGCCATTATTTCTTAATGTGACAAGTTCCTTGCTTCTGCCCCCTACACTACATTGGTTGATTCATTTTTTCTTGAAAAGAAACGGTTTCGACTCACAGTATATTACAGTTGATACGTGTCAACAGAAAATAAGTCAAATACAGCATCTCACGTGGTTGCAAAATACGAAGTAACATAACAACGGAAATGCTTAGTATTCTCAACCACATTTAAACAGTAGCACTGCATTTTCTCTGAGATAGAAGTATGTGAATGACCGCCCCTCGTGCCCGACGCAGCTGAAAAGCGAAGAAACAGAAAAAGTTCAAACGACGTGTTAAACAGTAAAAAAATATTCGTTTATTAAAATTGATTAAAGCTTTCTCATTTGCACAGACTATTCGGTTCTTCGAAATGAAACACCATACTAGAGTTTTGCTCCTGTTAGAGCTCCTCAATACGGCATATCCTCGTCGCTCCCGGAAATCAGACTCCAGGTACGTTTTCATGGAACGATCGTGTTGTCCACTGCGCAACTCACCACACACTAAGCAAGACTGAATCATCATATATAAACGCTCAGTCAGATTCCCTTGTGAGTAAGGCTGTGACTGTCCGATCGCCTCTGCAGAACAAACGACAACTATCTGTTAACCTCAGTCGATGACCTCACAACTAAGACTCCTCTCCAACTTGAAATCACAGAAACCACTAAGCACGTTCGGTAGATTACTGACAAGTAGCATGGGATTCCGGTTGATTTAAGCTAAACATCATTCAACGGACTTTATCGTTTGTGTAAGACACATTTTGGTCACTGGAATTCGCTTATCTGTTAATCAATAGTCAAGCGAGGTTACCATGCGACTGTGAAGACGCTATCCGCACCCTTAGCATAGGGCCCTGGCCATTCGATCCGGCCTGTCTGCCATTGTGGCCTGTATTGGTCGAGATATATTCTTTAGCAGGTATTAGCCGTTTTATCAACAGTACTATGCAGCGGGTGTCTGTTCTATACATAACAAGAAACATAATGTCTGCCTTGCAATACTCTTGGTGAACTCTAATTTTCCAGTGTTATCTTGACCGTGATCACAGGATGACACACAGGTAGAGCATGCGTACTCGTGATTTGCACAAAGTGAACCAGTGGTGAGGGTTGTTGTGGTAGGGCTGACTCAAAGTTTTCGTCTTTGGGGCTTCTGAAAAGTAAAATTTATTGTAACAATATTTCTGCATCACCCACCTAAACAAGTTAAAGTTCTTCCATTGTGACAAGCTTCCGATTTCAAAAATTCGTTAAGCATTTCCCAAAAACTGCGTGAACTGTTTGACAAAACGATATATATATACTCATTGCAAAATCTTATCCGCAATGTTCTAACAGCAACAAACCATATAGAAATTATTTGCTGGTAGTCAATAAGGGCTTTTGTTGATGTAAGCTGTAGGTCACTTCTAACTGATCACAGTCGTGGAATTTCCATAGACACTCCGGCCAAATCCTTTTGAGAATAATCGCCAGACCCGAATTTTGCTGTTGTTATAATACACCGGTGGTAGACATCTTTATCACGCCTGTGATCAATATTTCGGTCGCATTCAACAAGCCTACTGATATTTGTGCTTCCAACCTGAAGGAAGGTCCTAGTCGTAAAGTCATTGGTTGGAGTTAACAGGACATTTACCCTGTCTTCTATCGAGGAACTAGAGCAGTCTGAGCTTCACAAGCGAATGTGGCTGAGCGTTTTAAAATGATAACTCAAAGCGAGTCCAAATTGGAAAATCAGTTGATTTTTTATTGAGTACTTTATTTACTATTTAGTAGCAATATCGATTGTTATTGGTATCATTTTCTTCTGTCCCCACCTCACTTAAATTTGTGTGAGGCAAAATGAGATATTTGTCGTAGCTCAGAGAAACTTCGTCCAGTGGGCATGATGAGTACACAATACACTGAACAGTAACGTAACTGGTAGCATGCAGTGATAAAATATAACAAAATTATACCCTAGTGGCAGTGGTTGATGATGTACCTTATGCAATCTGTCCCAAACGATGGCTGGTCACCGAATGATTAACGGATGTGGTATGTAACGCGTAGGCTTCCGGTTAGTGCCCCATCGTATTGCATCTAACCGGTGTACCAGGTATAAGGACTGATGCTAAGACAAGCTTGCACCACTTTCATTTAGAGCACTTGTGACCTTGAGCAAATTAACTTGAAAACTTACAATGGGCAATACCCATCTAGGTCAACGGGATGTTAGAATCTCACAAAGCAATGGCCTAAAGCTAGTCGTTCATAGAGTTAGTTTAGTTTTTGTTGTACTCAGAGACCAAACGACAGTAGTGTTGGACAGAATACTACGGTCTGATCACTTTTGTCTAGAAGTTAGGGAAGAGTGGGAGTGAACGATAAAACGCACATTGTTTGTATATAAGAAATGTTGTTGATAGCGCTTCAGATGACTAGGAATTTTATTATGAGGGAATATTTTCCGACGACCGTTTCACCAACAGAGATCCTTGTGTATTTTCGTTTATTGTCTGAAAAAAAATCTAAACCTACAAAAACAATTACTGGCAAACGTTGAAGCTTTTAACTTAAACGCTATTTAGCCGCAGTTTTTCTTACCCACACACGACAGTCAATCAGTGACGAATACCTTTGCCAGGATCAAGACTGGAACACCAACCATTACTTTTGTCAAACAACCGTGCCGCCTTCAGACAGAAACCATCCGAACAGAATTAATGAAATCCATGATATTGATTTGACTTAGAAACTTGTATCGTAGAGCTACAAGTTAGAGTTGACGATACAGTTTCAATGTCTGAGATGATTGGAGAACCTGAGCAATACTTAAAAGCCAGTATGGCTGAATGTTTAGATGTGTAATTCTGTCCTACTTACTACGAGTTCAGTGATCAAGAAGATCTCCAGACACAAATGTAAACCGGAACTCTGATCGTGGTTGCGACAGTGTTGTAGTACTTTTAAGGTCATATAAGATCAAAGTTCGATTCCACTTCTGTTCGAGAGGGGTAACTGAAAGGTCCAGCTGAGTTCAAAATTTGCTATCAAATGTGGGTGTTTGCCAAGATATAAAACATAAAACTGTCAAACTATTCATAACATGTAGGAGGGGCAGGTACAGATTTGTTGGTCTGAATATCTTATCAAATTCACGGATTTTCGCGTTTTGTTTGCCTATGAAGCCCCACTTTGTGCTTTAGTGGGTAAAAGGTCAACGTCTTGCCTTTAATGTCCACCAACTGATTGGTATAGTCTATTTTTACCAAACTTACACTACGCAAGTGTATGGAACATTCGAAACGTTGACCTATCATAAGCGTTTGACGAGAGGAGGTACTACACGAATGCATATCTCTGAACACTCAGTTACAGGTTATTGGGATCAAACATTATGTCAAAATCTGGGCTGTTTAGTGGTCGGTAGTCAGAAGAGGATGACTGTTGAAAAGGGGCTATCTTCCGAAGCGAAATCAAAAGCAGAACTTGTGACACAAAGCAAATTTCAGTTTTATTGAGTTTTTATCCGTTATTTTATAAACAAGATGCATCAGTAAGTAAGTATTACAATTAGTGCCGACGCCTAGGTTTTCCTATTGGTTGGCTGGGTTTCGCTTGTAGCTCGTTTGCCTTAACCTGTGACGTACTTAAACATCTTGTTTTACTCCGATGCTACGGCAGCCTGCCATCCGCATTGATCATCGTGTTGACATGTCAGTTTGTTCGCGTTGTCGACACTGGTTGGCGGTGGCCTTCTGCGAATCACTGTTTGACTTTGTGTTGATGTGTTTGTCTAATCCAATCCCTTTACAGTGATCACCTTAGGAATTCACTCGTGGAGATGAAGATATCCCAAAAATTGCACTACACTGGAACATCTGATGCCTGAATTAAAGCCAATGAGAGTAAAGCAGGTAGCGGGGATCTTGACGCCCTTTCTAACAATGTTACAGCCATCCGATGTATTAGTTGGATGTAACAGCGATCCGCGTCTTGTAGGTTCGCACAAAGGTAACAGTGCAGAGGGCCGATAGGGTAGATTGTGGTCGCAAGTACCTTGCAGTCTTCAGAAGTTCTTCACTTTACTATTAGTGGCGAGTTGCAGTAAGTGATAACGACTTACCTGTTCAGTAAATCCTAAAATGCCCACAGGAATCTATACATAGTTGGCACCACAGCTTTAGGCTGTTTAAAAGTTTAGAACTCAACTGCTGACAGGGAGGTGGGAAAGAGTTTAGGCACTTTTTACCCAAACCTCTCAAATTTTGTTGCTTGGTCATAAGCACCATAAAACAGCGATCATATTAAACATGGCTAACTTATCATTGCCAAATCCTCAGCTCATCCATTTGTGAGTAGTGCCTGAATTGCTCAGTCGTTTCGGGAAAGCATCAAAAAAGTGTGGCGCGAATTTCAAACAAATACTCACAAACACAACCGTTTAGTCAAGTATAACTTACTAATTCACTTAACTAACTTAGCTACATTGTTTACTGTTTGTGAAAAATTGGGATTTTACTTAATGTAAACTTAACTCTCCTCATGTCAATCCATAGCATTGTCCTTCTGGCACACTTGTCATATTTTACAAAAGAATCACATAAATTGAGCTCGTCTTCTCAGCGTCGGCTCAAACTGGATCTAATCGGACAATGTAGTATAAATCATTGAAACACGTCTATAATCGGAGATAACATTAGACAGCTCGACCTCCGTGGTTATAAACTATTCAAGCTGTCATTTAGGTAACCCGGACAGATTCGATCACTGCAAGTGATTAACAGTAAATAAACCAATATCCAACGCTCCTCCACGTGTGCGTTCTGCTTGCGTATCATTGATACCAATAAACGCAGTCAATTGATACGCGTAAGTCGGTTACTATGTCACATAGCCAACATAGATGGACACAGAAGCAATGTTCTTGAATCAGTTGTTAATCTACAATATCTTCTATGAAGAAACGCAGTCAGGTTGATCTTGACTTTGCTGTATCATTTGTGTGTAAGAACAGTAAACGTGTAATGTATACAAAACTATCGCGTAGACAGAACATTAGTAAATTGTGCCTAAACACAGTCAAAACAAGTAGGTCATACGACAGAAGATTAAACTACTCTTCTGGAGTAAAAATTCGTTACTGGCACAAAAAGCGGCTCACCTGCCAAAATTTCTTCCAACCACACAATGCCACGAGGGTTCATAGGTTCTGTCAAATACGCGTTTTACATAGGCTGCCACGATTCCTTCATCATGGTTTTTGTTCATAGCGTCCACCGTAAATCGGACTGCATCTGCTTGCATACCAACTGGCATTTCGTTCAATTCGATGAAAGCAGTTTCGGAATTCAGTTCGTGCGAGCTATTGTCTTGCATTGCCAATATGTTGAAGATTTTGTCACCGACGCATGTTTATGTATATATGTGTACTATGATTGAACTAGATGATACGTCATTGGCTCTGTTTGGTAATGAGTATCACGTGTTACTAGTTGGCTTTGTTTGTGTTTAGCTCTGATCGATGTTGAACGGTCTCGTGAATAGTGTGAGAATATTGCTTCAGTTCTCAAACGGTAATTCATGAAAGAATTATTATTATTATTATTATGATATGAACATGTCGTAATGAAGAAGGTGTTCTGATATCCGAAGAGGGAAGCTTCAAAACATTTCTTGGGGGTAGGAAAATTTAGCCAGGCACTAGAAGCACGACAAAATAGCCTGATGTGCCGCGTAGCACAAATGGTTTATCGCAGTCAATGACAAGACTATTGTTTGTATCAGCAGTGGACCTTAACTACAAAAGAAGGTGAGTTGGTGTCACAGAGAAAAAAGGAAGTCATTCTGGCAGTTTCAAATACAACTAATGGCTGTGTAGACGACCCAAACCATTACTGATCTGTTTTGTATGAATCGGATAGGCAGGTTAGGTAGGCTAAAATGACCTAACGAACACTGGAAGATTGTCCAAGAGTGGAAGTGTAACTCGATGTGTGATCTATGCAGGCGAGTTTCTGATCTTTGTTTATTCAAAGTCTCTGTCTTCTAGGCTTTCGTGATAATAGCCATAAAAATCCTTCCGCTCCACTCCAACGATTATTTTGTAATGGTGGTCTATTCAAATTCGCAGGACGATAGGTGTTGTTTGTCAGCTAAATCATACTCAAATTGCTTTCACTAACCTACGTCGTCTTTGGCTGTGAAAAGTCGTACGGTTGTCGTTGAAAGGGAGAGTATATATTGCTTGTGTACACTTTTTTTGCTCTATGGTTTGGAACACTGGTCGTCTCGCAATAAACATGCAAACAGACGCTGTTTGACCACTACTGGCTCCGTCAATCAGTCCACATCAAGTATACTGATCGCCTGAGCAATAGGGTCGTTTGCCAGCTCGTATCCGGAAGCATCCGTGACGCGCGGTCAATTGGTCGGTTAATTGCGCCGTACAACCTACGATGGTTGGATCACGTATTCCGTGTGCCAGCTGAGCGCTTACCGTACCGAGTACTACATACTGAGACCACCAACAGTTGGGTGAAACCGCATGGTGGTCAAGCAACAGTGGTCGTGAAATATGCCGACCTTTTTCCATTGACCAAAGTGAGTAGGTGTCACCTGGCTGGGGTTCTCGTAATCACTCAAATCACTGACTAAATATGCTATCCGAAGCGGCAGAGTACCCCAACCAATAGCGTACTTGCCTCCATACCATTTACAGTTCCTCCCCTTAGTTTTGTATCGTTGCAGTAGTAATTATTGCTCTATAATATTTTTCGGTAACATCTCTTCTTCTAGGAGAGTCCACGTCATTGCTGAGGTGAGCGGCGGCCGGACA
Organism: Paragonimus heterotremus; assembly: GCA_013368495.1. Taxonomy (NCBI): domain Eukaryota; kingdom Metazoa; phylum Platyhelminthes; class Trematoda; order Plagiorchiida; family Troglotrematidae; genus Paragonimus; species Paragonimus heterotremus. The sequence continues at coordinate 142,377 of LUCH01000782.1, forward strand.
CACAGTACACTCTGGCCAGGCTCATAGTTGTTGTGATGATGATGATGATGATGATGATGATGATGATGATGATGATGCAAAATCATCACTTACATCTAACAAACAAAGTGATGTGCTGAAAGAAGCCACTCAATTGACTTTTAATGTGGCTTTTATAATGCAACTTCCTCAATCTTGTCATATCGATTACCTAATTGAAGGCGATAAGCTGTGAACCATTCCTCGTGAGTGAGACCTGGGAACATTCACTTCAAGTTACCATAGTCTGTGTTTAAGTCGTAATCCAACGGTCAAAAATAATCAGTTTGGGACTGGTGTTGCTTGCACACCTAGAATTTATCTCCGTCATTACGTTGTCTGTCTTAATTATAAGTAAAATAGCTCGGTTCCACTTCACTATATCTTTACTCTGGTGTTCACCAAATGACGAGAGTAAAATAGCTTCTAATTACGTCTAAGCCTTTCGACATAGTGTCTACCATGCATTTTCTTAATCTTCACCTGCGTCATACTTGTCCTTGTGACCGGGATGTGAACTCCGATAACACATCCATGGAACAGCCTAGGTAACCACTGTGCCACTAACCTCGTAGTAATCATTACGGAATTACCATACACAACCGTCTATCAAAGTTGTCCGATCGCCTAGAGAGGAGACACAATAAGTATCCTGCTGGCTCCAGTCGATTACCCCACGAATGAGATTTCTTTTCAAGTTGAAACCAGAGAAGTTATTTAAACTTTTGAACGATCTTTTGAGTATTGATAAGCAGCAAAATACTTTTACTTGAACACCACTCATAGGTAATCGCAATATCTATAAAAAAGAGCTAGAATGAAGTCTATCAGAAGACGAGGTCCCCGATCGATCGCAAGTGTTCAAGTTAAACTGAAGAAAGACGGGGTGCTATTCAAATCGGACTTGGTCATATAGCAAATACCTAGTGATCAGATCACGTCCAGTCGACCGGATAACTGTACCGGCTAGTAATGGGCGACTTGCATCAGATTGTTCAATTACACTACATCTACCTGACCAGTTAACGTTGACATGGGTATTAACCCGATGACACCAGCACAATCTGGGATGAACGTACAATTTTGCCACGACTGTCTTTCGAACTTTTGTGCAGGTTTTTTTCTACAGAGGTTCTTCAAACGTACCTCGGACCACGGCTTTCATGGGGAAGAGGTGTGTTATAGACTTGTTGACGAGGAAGATACTATCAACCGATGAGACAGCGACGATAGTTTCTCAATTTGGATACGTAATATCGTAAATATAGGCACATCACAATACACTTCTTCTCTAGCGTGTGTATACAATCGAAATATGGTAAACATTAAAAAGGTCAGGTTGTTCCGCTATTTTCACCTAACTGACCTATGACTGCCCGCTAATGTTCAACATGCAATACCGCCCATTCGCAAGTTCATTGGTCATTTTTTCCTTCAAACCGAACAACACCTACATTCGATCACAGTCCTCACTTTCAGATAAGCCATTCGGCTGGTTAACTTTGTAAGCAAGCAATAGACTTTGATGCCGCTCTTATTAGAGCTCATCAGTAGTACATATCCTTGTCCTAGCCTGGATTTGCATTCCGGACCTCGTGATTGTGTGACCAGCGTGTTAACCGCAACACGAGTAATTTCACAATGGAGATGACTAGCAGTAAAAAACTCGTTAGTTTATTTTTTTTAAAGATTTATAGTTAAGTTGTTTGTTTCCCGCAGAGTCAACTTGGCATCATGGCTTTATCATGTTTGTCACAAAATGAAATTCTAACTGAATCAGTGTGAATTTTTGATGGTTGCACCTTGGGACGTACAAGGTGTACTATTTCCTCGCCTAACTCCGAACGGGTTGTTTAAGATGTATCGTATCGACGCTTCCCAGGTACATATTGCACGATGAAAACTTTTTATCCGTCCACTACTCATTAGTGAACATAATATACAAAACGAATCCTGATCACTTCCCTTATTCCCTGTAAATCTGATTGTTCACATGATAACCATTCTCACAAATGAGAGAACAATGCGAAAGCTTCCTGAGCACTGTGGCGGAGATCATTAGCGCATGGTTGAGATCACAAGTGGGTTATTCAATGCGTTCATTTGTTTTTTTCCTATCAGCCTTAACTCACTGAGTCCGTTGATGTGCGTGTGTGTGCGTGTTTATCAATGTGGAGCTCATGTGCGGACCGAAAGAAGGTGTGACAATGTTTTGAACAGCTGTTTGAGGTGACGACGTCATTGCCATTCATCTCATCCTCATTGCAGCCACATCAGCATCATTTGCTTTCAGTTCCTGTGTCTCAATATCTGAGCTAAGGACCAGCTGCTTCAGCTGCGCCAGTTTTCCCCTCCCCACTCACTTAATGCACAAGTGTGACCCCCAATTTCTGAGCAGGTAATAAACCAATAAATGTGTGTAAATGCATTAAAACGGTCTCTGTTTTTTGTCAAGTTGTGTTCAGTTTGAGTGTATGTCTGTGAGTGTGCATAGCTCATGTGTTAGTCAGATGGGATGATCAGATTTGAGGTGGTTATCTAATAGACAGGAATTTGTGACCGAAGTATACCCCTCGCACCGTACTCAATGCTAGGCATCTGCAAGAGTTGTCGAGTGGATGACCAAAAGCGTCGATGCAGCTGCAGCTTTTGGTGACAGTCCATGATGACCAGGTTTACCTGGCATGCAGAGTGTTGGGGGTAAGCAGTTTGAACATGGGATGGGTGGGTGAGTCGTGCATCGATGAGGAAAGGAAACCAATACATCTGGCCTGAATACATGCAGTGACATGAAACGAAGCAGTCACAACACTTATAACAGCGATAGCAGCGCTCGCGGGCACACCTTGGGAGATTTACGAGTCTAGTTGTGAGAATGTAAATATTCCAGCTGTGCATGACCTTTGTTTGATTGCTTGAATGAAAGGGGGTTTATTAAACTGTTATGTGTAGGCAGAACAAACGAGAAACACAAGAGCACCGATACCCCCAAATCATGTTAGCAGGCTCACATTTTATTGTATCACAACAGTTTGTGTCAACTGCATAACTCACAGATCAGGTAACATTGATCATGTATTTCTGTGTAGTCACTTCTTTTTATGTATTCGTCCCGACGTCTGTTCAGAAGATTTTATAGTTTGTTCTCATATATCACGTGTCATGGGTAGAAATCGAATGTTTTGTGAGAGCTGAGAATACAAACTTACTGGAGGAAAGTAACAGATACAATTTGCTGGTGTGCACAAAAACAAAACAAAACACATCTACATAAAAAATGCAGTATGTTAGAATGTACAACTCCAGACCGAATCATAAAGGTTGACTGTTATTGTTACAATTGTTCCTGCTGTTTACGAGTCAAATGCGAGCATTTAGGAGCCGAGAACGAGACAGATACGATAGGGTAACGGGGCGTATTAAATCTCAACTAATCATTATTAAGTCTCGCATGAGAGTACAACAGTGTTCTTGACACGCTGTCCACAATGGCAGTGCCCATTACATCACTGTCAGAAGTAAGCATTGCTCAGAATAACCAGAAATATAAACCAGAGTGTTTTAATCAGTAATGTCTAAATTGTTCGCCATACAGCTAAAAGTGAATGTGTTGTACATGTTGAAAGCACGCCGTTCACGAAAGCCATGCTTTTTTAACAGATATTGTGGCTACGCCTGCCAGTCTGATCATGTAATTTACCTTTATAGAGACAAATTTAGTTGTACGATTCACTATCGCATGCAAGACAATGCTGCAGAACGTACAGATAGACGTTAGTTTCACATTTTCTTCCACTGGAAGTTATAATAACTCGGCACAGTAAGAAAGATTTTGATATTTAGCTAAACAAGTTGGAATGTACGCAGAGAGTTGTGCTGCTATTAAGATCGAAACTGTTCTTCATCATTTCTTAATCAGCATCAACTCAAGTAATAAAAGAACCTACCTTAAGGAAACGTTGATCTGTCATGTGAAGGAGAGAAACGTACAGCAGTCCGACTGACATCCAAACACATTCAAAGAACATCAGAGCTTAAGTTGACGCTTGAATTAAATGTTTCATTGAAAAGCATGTCGTTGACATAACGTGAAACTTTACCACACTGTTGGAAGATGAGAATGACTCTCTTATAGATAATCAAATCCTGCAGCCCTTTCAATGTGTTGAGCGTCAGACGTGCCTAACTCATTGTCAGTGTACTACGATATACACGTATTCTAGCAAAAAATCAACTTGGAAGGACTGGACGAACTGACTTACAATTAGCATGACTTTCAAAAAGGTATGTATCGCAACTGAACGGTGAGGTATAACTCCACTTAGATATGTCGTGATCTCTGTTCATCTCAGCTGCGTCACCAATTCCAGTCGTGCTACGACACAGACTAGAAGTCGAAAAGCAGAAGGTAGGTAAATCTGGAGACAACGTTGATTTTGTAATTTCCTCACCATATAAAAGTGTGAACTTTGATGCAACTTGTTAGGGGGCTTGGGAGTGGGCGTGCTGTACGGCACTCTAGTCAGTTGAGGAGCCTGTTATGGACGGTAAGTTTCGTCGACATTAGCAATAAAACTAATTGAAACAATTTTCCTCGAAGTAAACTATACGAGTGAAGAGAACAACACAAGTCTACGTGACGTATCCGAGAGCATTTCGCGAAACCTTTACAAGTGCATATCACTGTTAACATTGTTTAGGTAACAAAATTAAACTGTTTGTCCTTGAATGGAGTGATTAAATCACACATTTGGTGACAACCGGTTCGGATTAGCCTATCACAATGACCGAAGCCAAAGCACGCCTGCGCTTTAACCTTTGCAGCAAGTGGCTTGCTCTGAACCATAGACGGTTCCACCCGCACACCACGTATCCGGTGTAAACCCGAAGGAATAAGACCAGGAGGTATATGGGCAAGGCCATTGTGTCCAACCGGCCAAAGCTTGTCAGCCAAATGGTAGGCTAACACGAAAGTGAAACCCTAATATCTTGAGCAGTAAACAGAGAAAGACTGCAATGGTAAGATCTGAACTGCGAAGAAAAATATTGGAAACATAATGCAAGAAGTATTCTAGTATAACAGTATATTTTAGTGCACTCTAGAGGGGATAAGTAGGAGAAGCAAAATGTTGGGATGGACTAGAAGGAAACAGATAAAACATACACCATACAGACGTCATCAACAAAGCTAATGTGAAGGTAAGGTAAAAGGCCACAGACGTCCCGTTTTCTTAAAAGAGTAGCAGCTGAGTTCCAAACGGCAGTAGTCGTTGATCAATATGAACGTGAAAAAAATGGATATAACGTATACAACATATATGACCCAAACGTACTCGTTGCCTCTTGGCCGATGGTCCATTATGAGTTCGTTGTTGACCTACTGATTCAAGGCGGTCAGCGCATTCGCGACCCTACACACCACAACGCCACACAGTCATGTCACCACGACCTGTGGCACCGATGGTTCCCTTCCGTACGACGAACTTTCATTCTCGGCCGCGGAATAAGTGCTGGTTAAAATCTCGGACGCCCGTCCGAATCGTATTCCACCAGGCCGTCCGGTTCAACGCTAAGTCTTCCCAAGATCTACAATCAATTTTACAACTTAAAAGACTTACCTGCACAATATCACTGTATCTCCGCTTTTGACCACCGGGATTACGCCTACCTGATTTCATCTGCTCGTAAAGCAGCTGTTTTGGAATAGAGTCATCGCCCATCCGACGGACACGACCCAGCCAGCGAAGCTGATTCAGCGTCAGCAGGGCTTCCACACCCTTCACGTTCACTCGTCGCAGTATCTGAGTGATCGGAACCATGTCCAACTACCGAATATCCAAGATGCACCTTAGACATTGCAAATGAAAGCGGTTCAGATAGTGCACGTTCCGTTAAACCAGTGTAAAGGTTACACTGCTGTACAGCAGTATAGACAGCACAATTAGGCGGTAGACACAGAGCTTAAAGGCCATCTTCAAGCTGTGGTTCTTCCAGACGTGTCTTTCAAAACGTCCGAATTCAACGCTAACCTTTGCCACGAGAGCTAGTAATTCGCCATCAGCGGACAAAACTGTGGACAGATTGCTACCCAAGTAGCAAATATTAGCGCAGCTATCGACATCGTCTCCGCTGATGCGAATTTGTGGTGCAGGTATACAGGCAGCACCTTCGCCCGGAGAAGGCTGAAAGAGAGAAAATGCCTTGCTTGTGTTTATATCCAGTCCAAACCTGGATGCTGCGGCCGCGGAAGCCGTCACCAGTCACTGTAGTCCATCCCCGTTGTGTGCAAACAATGCGCTGTCGTCTGCGAACAGAAGCAGACGGACAGTTGAAGTATGTAACCGGGTTGGGACGCCGGAACGTCGGATATTCAGTAAGCGCCCATCCTTCTGGTGCCCAGCAGCTACACCGTCTGCCTCAAAGCCCTGGAAAACAACTGTTATCATGACAGTCAAACATAAAGTGAATAGGGCTGGGGCTAGCACGTAACCCTGCTTCACGCCAGTGACAATGTCAAAATCATCAGAGGTGGATCCACACGGCTGTACCTTTGTCTTCATTTCCACACAAAGCATTCTGGTCGAGTTGGCACACACACACACAGAACACATGCAGCAGGTCAGCCATTGTTCGCTATCATGTCCGCACGCCACCTTCGCTTTACGGAACTAAAACTCTAAGAAACACAGTATCCAATTTTTGCTAGTTTTGTGGGCATTTTGAACTACCCCGAAAATGTTGGACGTTTCGCACTTTCTAGGTGACATACAATCGACGCTGCTCATTAAGATGGTCTAATATCGGTTACCCGAAAATGTTATCAAGACGTGCTCACAGCCTCGTACTATCAACAATGTACCGAGGATTCATGTGAGGATTCTCAAGCCAATCTCAGACATGACTGTGGACGCAACCCGCTATTCGTGGATACTTAGACTGCGTACGCTGAACGATTGATTAGTCACTGGACGGCCGAAATGTCATTCCGCGCTGAGTGCATGGTGACAGAAATGTTATAGTAGAAATGTTGCATCTTTGTGTGATAAAAAATATCCGTAAGCTGATGCCGGTTATATCCACCACCGGATCAGTTATCCGACACAACGTGAGCATGATTTCTTGTTTGCGTTAGTAGGAAGCATAAATTCGTTGATGGCAGCTAGGCCACACAACATCAATCCTTGTATCAGTCGTCGCAGCTGAGCCGAAGTATGTCTCAAACATTTTGTGGTATTTATACTTCATTCATGTCTTACACTATTGATACAAATAACCATTTCTACGATAATTTCTCCTTGGTGATTTGTCTGACACTGGCAAATGACCGACTGTTACTTGTGTGAAACTTCAGCGCGTGAACTGGACGCCGCTAGAAACCTTTCGGGTACATTTGGACTTCATTGAATTGGTACAGTCAATGAGGGAGACAGCAGTCTGCCTCACCAATGCGCTACCCACGAGCTGTCTATCACGAACGTCTGTTTTCAACTGAACATGAGTAGTAGTATCACCTAGAAGTATCTAAGATACAGTCAAAATCAATCAATTACTTATGTGATCATATGACTGTTGGGTTTCCGAAGTACGTGTCAGCTGAGGAGCGTGCCGCACTGCATGCGGAGTGGATCGTAAGCTTAACAGGACCAATGCATTTATACACGCCTGATCTGGTTCCGCTACGTCGAAGCAGTTGCCCCGAGGTTTACATATGAGAAGAATGAGGACAAGAAGACAATGTAGTACCGTTTTTGATCCACCGAACGTACTTGCGGAATCAGGAATGACTGATTTACAAAAACAGATGAGTTGTTGCAAGACTATGCTAGTCTCTAGCAAAATACTGAGTTCCTTAGCTCACTTGAAACAATTCTTGGTCCGTTCACGTAGTCCACTAAAGTACTGGTGAACGGCGACTGTGGCGTATTATGAACGTGCCCTGAATCCATCATGAAAATCTGGCGTAAACATTTTGGCAGTCTACCGAATCCACCTGTTACGATCAACTAGATGATAGTGAACATGGTGTCATAACAAAACATCCAAGAGTCAGTTGCTGAAGTTCAGGAACTGACAGAATTTCAGATCACTGAACGACTCAGAAACGGAAAGACTACAGGTAAAGGTGAATTTTCAAGAGGACTTTTCAACTATTATGGTCCAGTTTTGGAGTATGTTGTGTTCTAATCTGCCTAATCTGTCAGGTAGCAGGAGACAGTCCAACTGAAATACAAAATGCCCTCATTACACCTTTGTTTAAACAACAAGTGGTGCATAGGCGACTACGGATGAGCTTCTATGGAAAGATTTTGACAAGAATATTGCTCGTTCACATTAATGCCGGAAATGTTTGAGATGATTGTTCCCCAGAGGAAGTAAAGATTCCATGTCGGTCGTGGCTCACTTGGCATAATGTAAACTCCAGAAAGAGAACCACAAACGCAGTTGGCTGTAATACTTACTCTTTGTGGGGCTCACCAAGGCACTTGATTCCGTGAGTCGTTAAACGTAATGGGTTGTGTTTGGTAAGTTTGAATTTTCACGTTTGTAAGAACTCGAATGACCTTGTCCGAAACTGACAGGCTGCCGCTCAGTCAACCGAACCACCACGTTAAACCTATCAACACACCTCCAGTGCGTTCACCCGTGCACTCTTTGTAATTGCCTTATTGAAACCGACAAGTACGCGTCCGGGTCAACTATCTCTTCAACATATTGTGCATAGTGTGCAACCTGTCCCCACGTTGGTAACATTTTGTCCTACGTTTCAAAGGATGATAGGAACTGTAAAAGCAGCCACGTTTATTCAGTCATGGTCCGACGCAGTGTCTTAGAAGGAAAATCTGACATAGTCGGCGGTTCCAACTCTGTCAGCAACGATTGTGTCAATGTCACCATGACACTACTCAGTTCATTGTTTAGTAAGTCTCGCAGCCACGAACACTATCTTACCAACTATTGGGATTTCGCCACACTCCTGTGCGACGCATGATGATGAGCTGCCAGCCAACGGTGCACATCAGCCCGAACAACACATCTGACCTTGATGCCACCACATGAGCTAAACGGTAAATGCTCTTACGGTAAGGACTTTTGACTACAAGACTTGTTTTGCTTCATCCAGCAAACGAATTATAAGTCAAAGACTACTCTCACTAATTCATCCGTCCGTCGTATTTTGCAAGCTTCCACTGGCTTACTCAGTGATCCATAACAATCCAATTTCCTTACATTGTGCTCTCGAGATTTTGATAAGTCCAAACATTTTGCTATTCATTTATATCTAGTAAACTACTATTTACGTATTATATATGTGTATTTTTATTGGCGTTATTACTTTCTAGTTGTGGGCAACTTTTGCGTCAATACATTCGTCAGTTTGCCTAAACTATTGCGAATATATATAAAGGCGAAAGTGTAATCCTGTGTGAGCTTCCTCTGATAATTTTGATATTGCCACTGGTATGTGACACACTTAGGTCTTGGCTCCAACCTTACTTTGTTCATAGTTGGCTACAATACTAACATTAGAAGTAAAAAAAGATGTTTTGGCGAACAATCTGTTTCCGGTTATTCTTTATCAGGCCAATTGCACAACATTTTATATAATCGTGGTTGTCAAGCGAGCAAATTCAAAAGCGTTTAGTCACATAATTACGTTACTAACAATCAAACTTGGAGGACAGTATCTAACTTGACTACCACATAGATGATCGCCCCCTAAGTCTTCGAGGTTTCGGCACCTCACTCCCGTTTTGTAACTTGACCATCTGCCCGTTACTGTTGTCCAGATGATACATGATATATTAACGAATGAGAACAGTCTTTGTGACCATGAAAGCCAAATTCGACTGAGATGCCATGTTTACATTGGAGGAGATTCTGGACAGCTACGCAAACTACAGTTGAGTGATCTCTCCATGAATTTGAAGGTACAACCTTGCGTGGAGAAAGGTAACGCAACAGTGGACATCTTGAAAGATGAGTAACAAGGAACAGCAGTGTGAAAGTGGAAAACAAGTTTCACTGTCTATGCTGATTAATTCTGTGCACACGGTTGTAGGACAGTTAAAGGTGGACATTGTATCAGAGGGATGTGTTTCATCTGAACCAACCCCGTCCTCTAATCCTAAGATATATCTTAAGTATTCGGCGATCGGACGTGATCTCGAACATCAATTGGCCTTACAGAGCCAAATTAGATGAGAGTGAATACAGTTTGTTGAGAAACCAGCTTCGATGGTTAGGGTACACAGCCGGCTAATTGAAAAATAAATCCCGAAACGGCTAGACGCAAGTAAGCAAAATATCAGTGACCGGGAACTACAGTGTTAAGGTGTTAATCAGGTAATTCTTTCTCGCTGCCATCTCACTTCTTTGTACTGGATAAACGTAGAACTGATCCGGATCGTATGGAAAACAATGATCCTGGCTAGCTTCTAAAAATTAAACGATCAGCAATGGCATTGTATTTCGAGGGTAATGTTTGGGTTCTCGTTTAAACTTTGAATTTCCCTTAGTTTTCCCAATCTTATGTAAAATGCATATATATACATATATTATTCTATAATGAAACACTTTCTGTCGTATATTTTCCTTCCCACCTTAGATCATACTGTTGAAGTCTCACTACTTTTTGTTTCCGAGCGGTAAAGGTTTCACTTTCATAGTTACCTATCCCCCACCTAATCGGCAGTGACCAGCTAAACCACAAAGGCATTCTCTCACACACATCTCCTGATCTTATTTTTCTGGTCTACACTGAATACGAGGTGTGTAAATGGTACTGTAAGTGGTGCAACGTGAGCCGCATGTAGTAGGTGTTTTGCACAGGCTTCATTTGTCTTCGGTCACTATGACTAGTTAGTCCGAAATGGATGCCGCCATACGTGTATGTAAGTATATATGTGAAATATGTGTTTCTCGACCGAACTCTACGCAGCGGGAATAATCGGATATACCAAACCAGTTAAGCCAAAAAGGCTTGTCAGCAAGCTCCGTTGCTCAGAATTCGAACCTGGTTGATTCATACAATCGCACTGAGGCCCAGAAATTTTAGAACTACATCCAATGGATTTAATTTGCTTGATCAATCACACTGGAATTCGGTACTATCCAGTACTGATCACAGAGTTACTGATATTTTTACTAAAAGGGAGATATAGCATAGGTTCATAAGGCTGGTTTTAGTGATTTTACTTATCAATTTAGGAGTAATCTTACTGGGAACTTTTCTGGTCAAATAACGCTTTTCGTTCTTTGCGTTTAAAAAGCTAAATGTCACTAATGAGAAGACGCAAACCATGCAGGGATTTCTCAACTACAAGTCATTTGCAACATGCTGCCGTTAATTGAGTTTGTTAATTGGAGACACTTTTAAGAACCTTGATTGAACTTGTTCATTTGCACCATTCGTCATCGTGTTGCTGTTTGCTTCTAGCGGTTTTAGATTACCTTGAATTACTGCTTTTCGAGAAAACACATTTCGGTAGGGTCATACCTAGACAGTTTATGTGGAGCTTCCTGGGCGTTTATTTGTCAAGATAACCTCTTCAGAAATGGCTGTCTTGGCTAAAACAAGAACGGAGGATTAGGTCTGATATCAACATGAGTGATAAATTTCACTTCAATCTGTTTTCAGTTTTACCTCCAAACCTCTTCTTATCTTTCAAATTACATACACGGCAATGCGATAATCAGTTCTTGGATTAGGCAGAGCTATTGCCCACATGGTTGTTCGTGTATCTAGGCTTACCACTGTTGTATAGCATACATCTTCGTTTGTGAGTAGCATACTGCGTACATTCGGAAACTAAATGGCAAGTCTTAACACCAGGAAGATCAGGGACCAGAATCGACTATTGGAACCGTGGAGACAATCTGTGGGATGTGTCACCAATTCCAATGACAGTGTACTGCTGCCCAATGTGTGCGGATACAAGTCGGCCATGCAACTGAATGTACGCGTTCATTGTTCTGTGTTTCCATGTAACATGTGAAGGATTTTGTGCAATGTAGATCTTTGCGGGCCAAACGTCCTTTGCAGTTAAAACGCTTCAAATGCACCACGTAATGGAGCTGTTACAATCAGTGCTGCGCTGCATGTGATACAGCTGTCCAACTCTATTACCTTGTCAAACATTTGATCGTACGAGAAGTAGGTGTACCATAAGGGATTGTTGTAGCGTGTGAATGAAGTCTTGCTTAGTGATTGAAGTGAGATTCAAACGCACATCACGGTAGATGTATAGTACTACACTACACACGTGCATTTATACTGTATACTCAGTATTACTTGTTGGGAAACGTACGATACACTGATCGAGCAGTGGTTGATATATCAATACGCATATATATATATATATATATATACATTTAAGAATAAGACGAAAATTGATATCGATAAAACAGAGTTTGTATTCATAATGCTAATTTATTTGGTTTTAAAACTAAGGCAGAGCATTTGTTATACTTAGCTATCAATTCATTTGATTTAATTTACTGGCACATATGCCCGAATTGGTTAACTTGTCATGTGTCAGGAGTTCTAGATACAGTGTAATGGTTCCAGCAGAATTAGGTTGCGCTGTTATCAGTTTATGCTGCCTCATATTCCAACAATTTGTAGTGCGCCTTGCGTACACGATTTTTCATTTCGGTGACTAGGAATTACCAGATTTGTTTATTCGCAGGTCTGCTTCGAATAAACCGCAATCATTAGCAATAAGACGTATCACAGGATCCAGCACATCAAACATCTTACTCGTGGTTATCAGTCTTACGCGTCAGATGAACTCAAACTAACTGGACACAACTGTCTACAGCCCTCTACATCAGAGCTATCGCGGATTGTTTTAGATTCACACTTGCTTTTCCCTACACATCATGTTACATTTTCTTCACAAAAAGCGTGATAAAGAAGTTTTCAAAGTGGAGTTCCACCAAATACGTTAATTGCTTGTATCACATTTATGTTTTCGGCTTAAAAAATGAGAGACACCAAGAGAAAATGCATGCTACTTATTACAAGCAGCAAAATATTGGATTAGTCGGTGAGTTATTACCATTCGTTTCACGAATACGACTAAACTGTTAGTTTGTTGCCGTTTCACCGCAGTCTTATGACAGTTTCTTAGGTGCTTGAAACCAAAGCTAATCGGTTCCGAAACATTCCTTTTAGTAAATTATACAGGATCAACTGTCAATACTCAAATTTATTCTTTTTGATCGTTATCCCTTTAAATATTCGGTATGTGTCCGGACGATGGCTATTGTAGTGGACTAATCAATCAACTGATAAAAATGACCAAAAATAGGGTAGTATCACAGAAAGGTTGTAACGATGACGAATAGGATCAAAAGTAAACGTACGAATTAAACGGAAAATGTATCGGTAAAAAACAGGAACGATTCACTGATAAGTCAAGGTCCGTTATGTTGAATAGAACACCACAAGAAAGAAAAACGGCGCCAGAGGTGAGATTCGTTGGACGATCGATAGATAATTCCACAAACGACGTGATATGATAAAATTTGAGCGTCGATAGATCAACTAATGCGCAGTGCTAAAATATTTCACCGTTCAACCACTTTACCGGCCCAAAATTCACAAAAATGAAGAAGACGGAGATGACGCGTGGTACCCACCGTTTATTCGTGTTGATGATTCAATTCAAAAATTGATTTCTGATGATTTCAAACAAGCGTACAACTGAAGATAACAAAACGATGTATAAGCATGAATTATGAAATATAACTGTGACTTGTGGACACTACACTATTCAGTATGTTTTACAGGATCAGTTTGCTGCAGGTTATGTCGATGTCTGTCGAAGCGCCAGAACCAATACTGCTTCGCGATGACCGTAAATTGTTTGTGGGTGACCAGATGATTGTTAGAGATAAGCCTAACACACAACTGTCATAAGGTGGCTTGAAGATTCACTCCGATGCTCCTACCAAACAAGTTAGACACACTAATTACCACACTAGATTTGTCTTTCATGTTGCATGAAGTAGTCCACTCATACCGACTCAAAAAATGTTACATAACCCCACAGATTACCAGTACTAACCAGAGAAGCTGGCACACAGTAAGACGGCGTATCGTGAACCATCTTCAGGTAAAATACAAAGGCATTGAACACTTGGACATTTCGAACGACAAAAACTACGAGAAGACTGTCAGGAATGAAATGAAGCCTGACAGCCAAACCAACGTTGATAAGTTCTCCAATTTACTGAAAGCTACTCCAAGTAAAGTTGACGCTGAACCAAATTATTCCATGACAGATTCTAACATTCATAAGAACGATTCTAAAGACTGAGCTACATGAGGATTGCCCGACAGAAATCCTTCTACAGAAGAGTGTTGACAGGCTAATAGTTATAAACCATCTGATAAGGCAAACACAAAGGTTTCATCAAGATCCGGATACAAAATATTTTGATCTACCAAGGCGAATTCGAATGGCGGTGTCTGAAGGAATTGATGTTGAAGAATCGCCCACTCTGCAACAATGCAACTTCATTAAGTGAGTAGATTCCACTTGGTTTTCTACTGATATTTTCCAAGTTACAAAGATACCACGCAGTCAATGTGTCCGTTTTAAAGACTGCAAGGGCCACAGGTACATCATCGACCGTGACGAGTTCTATCCCGACATAACATTTCATATAACAATAGACATGTATGATCCAAAACCCTAGAACTTCATGTCAGTATGTGCCGATCTCTCTGAACATTGGGTGACGTGTATTGACGGGTTGCTTCTCTCGGTTTACCTGGCGGTTATCTCAACACTCTGCCTTCTGCACACATTTCTTTGGAAGCAAAAAACGTCACACCGTTTGCCTTCACCTCCCCAGGAGTATCAAGTTTCGTGCACACAGTAATTAAAACATTGAAGTTGCTCCACATACCCTCCACAGTGTCACTGAGGAACTACCAGTTGTTTACAGTCAGACAGAACAGAACAGTGACGGTGTGTTAGTTATGGGGAAAACGGTAGCAAAATGGTAATATCACCGTCGTCTTAACCTGGGACGACGTCTGTATCCAAGACACTGAAAGACACTCATACAGGTAGTTGTCCTTCGAAATAGGATCGAAGGGAGACACCTCCACCCTCAATTCTATTTCATCCGGATCATCGATATAGAAGAGGTGGCAGTGTGGTTGGTTACAATGACTGTCACCTAGAAACATCCCCCGCATATGGCTATCTTTCATAACTTATCTAAAGGATTATGCAGTCCATTAGCACATTACCTCGTGTGATTGCTGTAATATACGGTCCACCAGCATCCCCAGAGGAAGCTAACGAGCAGTTGAATAATGCCACGTGTGACTCTTCCTCAATGGGATTACTAAAATCATACACGCAGGCGATTCTGATCACCACGAGCTTAACTACGATTCCGGTGGGGTTTATGCTATACAAGGTTATCTGGAATTTGCTTTTTATGACGTGGTGATGCACATCAAGTTAGTGCAGAACGTTAGAGATTTTGTACGCTGGCGGATTTCTCAGAGACCGTCCAAAGTGGGATTTGTTTTAACCACTAAACCGTGTATCTTGAGATACCTTTGAGTCAATTCCCAACTATGTCTCAGCCACCTCGAGGCAGTTACGTTTGAAATGGTATGCCAGCTGCGCTTAGTGCCTTTATACGTAGTTTCGAAAGGAATTAATACAGGGCCAACTGGAGAGACCTGATGCGGAATTTAGTGACAGAGATTAGTCAATAGTTGGAGCCCACCTTTTATTGGACGATCATTGGTAGTTTATCGAGATTGTCAGTAAGTCCATCCATGTAACGCAGCCGAAACCACATCGATAGTAAAGTCCGATTAAGTGACACAAAAACCACTTGTTTTCTAGAGATCTCTCTGGAATGCACACGAGTTAGAAATGAGTGTGCGATAGCGCATCGATGTTTTGTTGTATTAGCTATCGGACAACAGGAGTAATGTTAAACTATGAATACCAGTATCAAATGGGTTGATAAATACTCTTAGCAACACTAGGTAAACAGCTCAAAACTCTTCCAGCGATTCCACAGCTGCATGATTGGGATAGCGGTACCATCTACAATCTAGAGAACGCTAACCTTTTCTGACTTGACTGTGCTAGCGTCTTCGCTAACAATCAGGGCAGTACATCAATCCTCATTGAGAATAATACTCCTGGTAACTACGTGAATACATATCGCATCCATATGGTGTTTCAACTACTATAAACGCTCTTTGGCAACGTCATTCTGCACACATTTTATTCCCGTAATAGCGCTCAAAAGATGCACAGGAAAGACTGCAGAACCACTAAGTAAGTTATTTTATCTTCATCGGGATCAGAACAAACCTACCAAGGTTTGTGTGGCCTAAATTGCGTCCTCTTGGGAAACGAAATGTTTTAAAAGAACATATCAACCATATGTCAGTTGTCTTACCCTCTATCGTCTAAATTATGTGGAAAGCATAATCAACGACCAATGGAAGAATTAAGTTGCTCACCAACCATTATTTCAAATGATCAGCTTGGATTTCGGAAAGCGTTTCTTGTCTAAGCAATCTTGTATAATCCCGGGTACGATGGATCAGGGTAACTGATGAAGGTAACCCAATACATGTTATCTTTCTTGGCTCGGCAGAAGCGTTCGATAGAGTCAAACACACAATCCTGTGTAGGAAACTCCACCAGTATGGTGTCGTTGGTGTTACACTTTTTTGACTCACAAATTAACTGAAAGAATGATACTTTAACATTAATTTTAGTAAATCATTCCTTGATTGACACTCTACAGCTAACAAAGCAACACAACTTTCCATTCTAAGCTGGTTGGTGCTGTTGTTATTCATGTTTAAATGACCGCGGCTGATAAGTCCCCTAGTATTTATAGACGCTGATAATACGGAAATTTATCAACTAGTGGATAGTATTGCTGAAAAGGTATGGCTTAAAAGTGATCACGACTGTTTACACCACTGGGCTACAACGCACCGGTTTCTATTTGGCTCGCTTAAATGTAAAGTGATGCACAAAAAGATAGCCATCACCATCTGTGATCAAGACTTAGGGACGATAATTTCTTGAGATCATAATGTGCTCCGTGATTGCGCCTTGATGACGAAGAACGCTAGTATAACCCTTCGTATACTAACCTAGTCATTTTTGGCCGTCTGGTTGTAGAGATTTCTCTTGATGGACACCCTCATCATGAGTTGAGTATACAAACTTGCCAACCATTCTTAATGAGAGGTGTCTGGATACGAATAGTACAACGAGTTGCATCGAAATGAGATTTATCGGTCTGTTTAGCTCATTACCCAAAAAACGGTAGTGCAAATTGGGTCAGTTCACAATGTAATACGGATATCTTCAGTTAAAATTGTTATATCAGCGGTCACATCCACTGAGGCAAAGATGTTCTCACGTTTAGTACAAGTATCTGAGTTAAATTGACAGGAACAGCAACATTAAACAAGTCACTTTAAATGCAAACAACTTTTTCTTTAGTGTTAGATTTTGTCCAATATGGAGCACCTTGCATGGCTCTGTCGTGTGCCAACAAAAGTTGACATTAAGCAAATACCGGATGCATAAAATCATGTCCCTTATTCGAGTCTTCTATCAACTTGACCATTAGATAACTATGAACTGATGTAAAGCATCTAGTACCTACGCTGGC
This sequence comes from Paragonimus heterotremus, assembly GCA_013368495.1. Classification (NCBI taxonomy): domain Eukaryota; kingdom Metazoa; phylum Platyhelminthes; class Trematoda; order Plagiorchiida; family Troglotrematidae; genus Paragonimus; species Paragonimus heterotremus. Next base: position 160,083 of record LUCH01000782.1, read on the forward strand.
AAACCACTTTTTGTTGAAGTGCGATTGCTTCATTTCTGATCACCCTTTCTGAGTCACACTTCGTTTTGTATTCACTAATTAATTTGATCTTATGTTGTCTCCTGTCCCAGTGGTCCTCACTGTTTCTAACACGAAACCTTTTGTCTGTTTGTCCTCACCACATTTATTCTTTCTTGATCGTATGCCGTTTTACAATCGTCCAACTAAGGTCTGTTACAAGCTTCATCCAGTCTGTATAATTCCAAGGATTCCAACGATTGTGGTTATGTTGCTAATTTGAACATGCCGCTTTCATGATTAAAACATATGAAACCAGATGACAAATGGAGAACTGCTCACCATTCTCCAAAATGTCAGAGACAGACAAAGCTAAACAGTAGGAGTTCACATCGATGCTATTGTTACTCTTGTTTGTTCAACCTGATCATCACATGATGGAAAGTAAGTAACTACTACTCATCGTTCTCAATGACTCCAACAATCACTAGTCATATTTTAACCTTTCATATGTCTATTCCGTTATCCAGTCAGTCTTCCTAATTATATACTGAAACGTTATCATAACTCATCATTTGCTTCAGTTTTCTACAGGGTGCAACTTAACCACCCTTATCTTCCGCATTAATATGACATTGATAGCAGATCCTGACAGCAAGTTTATGCTCGGCAATGAAAATGAGGTTGGTTCTAGAGTTGGAATTCTTGTTGTGCTGTCTTCTACCTTCTTACTAACCGATATACCTGAAATGCTAAAAAGTCAGTTATTCTACTTGTTGCAAAATAACTCCGAGTGAATCCATGTGTTGTTTTCAGCCCGCAGAAGGAAGCGGTGTATATAAGTTAGGTTGGGTGCTCATTCTTCCAGACCCGCCGTGAACCATTAGCTCGATTTCATTCTGTCACATAACCCATATTTACAATGTATTCTAGTACACAATGGTCTTTTCGACTAAACATACTGTCAAATTTATCATTCTGTTTCCAATTTCCTGAGCGTTCTTCCGCAGTTTTATTAACACAGCTGAGTTCAAAAACTCGTTGCACTGTGTACCTGCTGTTTCGATGCAAATGCTGTTCACTAGTGACTAGTGACCTCTAGAATAGCCGTCATGTCATCATATGATTCTTACCAGACATTTCAACAGTTTCGTTGTCCGACAAATTGCGATGGTTTTTCGACTAAACCTTAGTTTGATATCACTGTCTCTCAGTGCCGATCTTTCCAGATGTATACTACACAATTATTAGTTTCTTGATACTAGTCCTCATGTATCTATCTCCTATCTTATTTTCCTTCACTTGTTTGTTACAGTGTTCGCCGTTTACACAAAACCGTTAATTAGCCTTGAACCTGAGTCATCAATTCCTCAATTACTATTGGATGTAGCTATCGATTACGATATCTGTAAGTTGTTGTTAACATTCAGACCAAACTTATGATGTCTGTCACTTTTCCTCTACTGAAGATATTTTACAACAGGTATACACACCTCCAAGTACGTACTGGTAACCGTGATTCACACATTGCTTGTGAGTACTGTCGCTCCCGTACATAGATCACGTGTTGTTGTACCTTACGGGAAACCTCGGAAAAAGCAGTTTGTAGCTGTGACTGTCGGGAATAGAGGACTAATCTAACAACCGGGTTGAGCAGTGCTGGTGACAACTGATATAGACTGTGCACTTCTGAAACATCACTACAGGTTTTATATTCAGACAAATTTTTAGTCTGATTCAGTAATGCAATGAGTTGGTCCTTCGACTAAGAGAAAGAAATATGCTCACACACCACCTGTTCATGAGTATCACACATGTTCCAAATCCACGCCGATGCCAAGAGCGGTAATGTTGTCGTGCGCCTCGTTTCTTATAGTGGAACGTTCGTAGATAATTCTTGATTCTGTTAGATCTAACTGTCGTTCTTCAACGGCTAGAACGTTTCATAGGAACTTCGTACGTGAACGTATTCCCTTAATCCAGACACCTTCGCATACAGCATGCCTGGCATCTAAGCGTTCTTGCAACTTAATAACAACAGCCATTAGTGTTACACACTACAAGAACAAAGAAATAAAGTGGCGAATCAGTAATAACAATGGTGATTTTAGATGAGGCCCAATAATGAAAAGTCGGGGCTTCGGCTGGATTCGAACCGGCGGCAAAAACAGCATGCCCAAAAGCGGCAAGCGCTCTACCAGCTGAGCTACGAAGCCACGCCCAAAAGCTCGGAAATTTCACATTTGCACTCGGTTACCTACCCAGTTACCCACCCACTTATTAGTAATAATAATGTTAACAAATAATCAACACAGCTACTAAAAAACTGGTTAATCTTATATAAGAAAAAAGCTTACAGAATCGGAATAAGGACTATAATGAACGGAAATCGTGTGACCTCTTTAAGGATCTAAACTGAAATCTCGCTTTCATTCCTGTCTGTTCTATATGCATGATTCCGTGTACGTCTGCTATAGGAGGCCCGATGCGGACTCAGTGCCACTTTCTTCAGTCGTGCAACTAATTGTACGCGGCGAATGCATGCCACCTTCTCAACAAATATCTGTCGTTGCATTCTTCAAGGTCTTTTCACCTGTATCTCTTTGAGCATTGTTTAACGCGAAGGTCTTACGTACTTCCCACTTGGCACGCTTTTGAGTGCCACCGAGTGGGATGTGGCCCACCCTACATTCCCTACATTTGTTCTCTTGGCTACTGCCATTGGTCCCAGATTAGGTTGAAACCAAGTAATTATCGCAGTTCCAAACACTGTTGGAAACACAGTTTGTCTCCAAACTCTACTGTGTTCCTTCAGTTCGATGCCTGTTGGGTCTACATTTCGACTTCTTTTCAGGAAAGGTATTTTAAATTTTTAGTGGACGAGGGTCAAGTGCTTACTCACTTTTAATTTTATATATTGTACTTGCTCTACTTACAAATTTGAAGTAGCATATTTTTATTTCTGAATTTAACACGACCCGTCGGTTTGCTATATGCCTTCGCATTTGCAACTGTTTGATTTCCAGAAATTCTATATTTGTGGCAAGTAAGAAAACGATATCCCACGTTATGATCTTTATCCTCTTTCCATCGCATTATGTGACCTTTTGGTAACGTGAATCATACAGACATATATCATACCTTACCGTCCGAATTCACTGGAAGTCTATGTGACAACCACAGGGGCATCAGTTTGGTGTCAATTGCGTCCAAGTTACTCACTGGCCTTATTTTACGTCGGCTCACTAAACCCAGAGAAAGCCAGATACGTGATGAACAGGCAGGATTTTGATCCGGTCGAGGGTACATTGATCATATTTTTACCTTGAGACGGATCCTGGAACATCGGCACTGTCACAGACAGCCGACAATCGTGGTATTTTTGGACCTAAAGGCTGCTTTCGACTCAGTCGCTATTAACGTACTCTGGAGCTGTCTCCTTTGCAAGGGAGTACCAGAGAAATACGTGAATCTCATGAGATCACTGTATGCTCACTCTGCAACCAGGGTGAGAGTTTATGGACAACTGTCTCGAGCGTTCATCACTTCTAGTGGTGTCCGTAAGGGGTGTCCGATTTCCCCCTTCCTGTTCAATTTTGTCATGGACGACATTCTGGAGGGTGCACTTTGAGATTACAGTGGGCTTGGAGTTGAACTTCTTCCTGGCGCTAGATTGACCGATCTGGAGTATGCGGACGACATTGTTTTACTTAGCCCCTCTGCCGAAGACATGCAGACCATGCTGGACAGATTGAGCGACCGAGCTGGTTTGTATGGAATGCGCTTTGCACCTTCAAGTGCAAAGTGTTGCCTCAAGACTGGGGCATTTCCACTCCTACTTTGTTTATTGCAGGTAATTCACTTGAGACTGTGAACAGTTTCACCTATTTGGGTAGCACTATCTCGTCAGCCTGTAATATTGCTGATGAGATATCAGCGAGGATAGCAAAGCCACGAGTTGCCCTTGCCAAACTACGTCGACTGTGGTGTCGAAAAGACGTCCGGTTGTCACTGAAAGGAAGGGTATATAATGCCTGTGTGCGTTCCATTTTGCTGTATGGTTCGGAAACGTGGCCTGTTCACTAAGAAAATATTGACAGACTTGATGATGATGATAATGATAATGATAATGAAGATGAATTAACTGGACGATTTGTAACATACAAGCGGGCCGTCTTCTCATTTCGGTACGCGTTATACTCGTGGACCAACTTCTGGCGACATGGACACACTGTGGGACAGCGTTCTTTCGAAGTCTGGGTTCCAGTGATAGTGTATTGACCTGCAGGTGACTCCGGTCTGTCCGTTGTACGATGTGTAAAATTCTTCCCCAAATCTTAGTTCACACTGTACATAGGATCTTAAGGATCTTTGCCTGCCTCTGCTTGGTGCATGTGATCGCATTTGCTTGTTTACACGTTTGTCGGCCTATGCGCGCCAATCGCGCCAGTTTCAATCGGTCAATGGATACGGGTTCTTTTTGTCCGGACCTGTCAGTAATGAAGAATATTTTGTCACGCTTAACCACCTTGAAGGGACCGAGATATAGTGGTTGCAGTGGTTTCTTGGTGGCATCTTGGCGCATAAACACAAACTTACAGGTGGACAGATCTGGAGACTTGTTCTCGGCGCCAGTGATGACAGGTCGGCGTGAAACGAAGGTCGGACATGTATTGTCGTAAACGTGAAGTGCTATCCGTACTTGGGTCCGAATGAATTGGTGGTTGGATCAATTCTGCTGGGAGGTGCAAGTTGGTACTGTAGACCAATTCAGAGGTAGTACAACCAAAGTCCTCTTTAACGGTAGACCGGAACCTAAGGAGAATGAGTAGTAGGCGTTCATTCCACTTCGTTGTGTCCGACTGCGCGGTTATCAAGGCTTTTAGTTGCCGGTGAAAACGTTCGACTAAACCGTCAGCACAAGGATGGTACGCCGACGTTCTGATGTGGGAACAACCCAGCAACTCCGTGAAGTTGCGGAAAAGGGAGCGTTAGAACTGGGTGTCTCGATCCACAATGATTGTAGACGGCACGCCAAAATTAGCGACCCAATGTTCCAAGAAAGTTTTGGTGACTGTCTTTGCTGAAACGCCTCTAATGTGCACAGCCATAGGCCAACGGGTGAAACGGTCGAGTGCGGTCAATATATATGTACAATCGTTGGAGGGTGGTAGTAGGCCAACGATGTCAAGATGCACATGGGAAAAACGGGCGTCTGGCTGGGAGAATGTGCCAGGTGTTGTGACCGCGTGCCTGTGCACCTTACTCCTTTGGCACTGTTTACACCGTTGTGACCAGAGACGAACGTATTTATTCATAAAGGGCCAAACAAAGCGCTGTGCAATCGGCTTCAATGTGCCGCGTTTTCCGTGGTGAGATAAACGATGGAAATGATTAAAAACGGTACGACGATATGAAAATGGGACAAAAGCCTAGGTTTGCCCGTTGAACTGTCGTGCAGAATGCCGCCAACTTGTGTCAACAGAAGAACGGTGGATAATCTCAAGGACTTACAGATGGAAACGTCCTTCATGTCCTCACTGCATTGCTGGGCAGTAGCCACCTTAGACAGGCCGAAGGAAGGTAGCGATTGGATTGAGGTGATATCAGGACGTGATAAAGCATCAGCAACGATGTCAGCATTACCACGTGTATGTCGGATGTCAGTGGTGAATTGCACGAAAGCTAGCCGTAGACAATGATTTCTTCGGTTATCGTGGCTAAAAAAATCGACCACATATTGCGCTATTTTACCTCGGTATCTAATGCAGGAAGAAAACTCACCAAAATGTGTGTTACGAGGCGTGTGTTTTTGTTTTAGTCGACCGATAAACGAGAACGACGTCAACGTGCGTTACTTTCGAATTTCTCTATGGCTGATGTTGGTTTGCGGAAGTTACGCTTAAATGCAGAAATAATGTGTATATTAATATATAGGAGAATGCATAAATTGTTTATCATATTAGTAACTGATGGCACTATTTTATTTTCAGGACATTGATTATATTAAGGCGTTCAAGGCTGTCTTCGAAAATCGTGAATTTCACACCTTCGTACAGTTCCAAGAATGCCTGCAAAGGTACATGGAGGACGTAGGCGTTATTTACGTTCGTGGAACGAGTCGAAAATGGAAATCTGTTTTGAAATACGATAGGGTAAGGTGACATGAAACCCTAACAACCGTCTAGATTTTCTACCGTTGCACGAAGTACAAAAGACGTAGGAGTGAATGCAGAGGTATTCGGCGTGTTTAGTAAGTTGATATTTGTCTTTGTTAACATCTTAGTTCTCGCGACACCTGTTGCAAGTCAAGAGTTTACGTAGTCCGGAGAAATGACTGTCTGGTTGTTAGCACTTTCGAGCTAGAGCACAACCATCCACTTAATCGATTGGTGTACGAGTCCCACCCCACCAATCGCAGACTTACCATCAGTGAAATGAGTGACTCTAGGCGTCTATTCGAGTATAACACACCAACGTCTGACATCAAGCAGTATTTCGCGGACGTCTATGGGAAGTTCATCACAACTGCTGATGTTGGAAACATTCGACGCAAGTTGAAGCCAGCGACCATTTTGTCCCATTTTCCCAGCTGCAACTTGTCCGAATATTATAATAACTCGGATAACGTTAAACCGCCATTATCTCACGTAATTCACAAGTACTTTCTATCTACGGATACTTTTCAGCGGTGAATTGAGAGATGTAATCCGAATGTTTGATTTCATGCGGAGAGTAAAGATCGGGTTTGGCGTGAAATGAAAATGTCAAAGGCTTGTGATCGGTTTGCACGAAAAACTGTCAGCCTTCCAAAAGATGTCGGAAGTAAAGGGTCGCCAAATAAATAGCCGGCAGTTCACGTACGAAGGTGCTGTATTTAACCTGTGCTGGTTGGAGCTTTTGGAAGAAAAAGGCTAAGGTATGTTGTTCGCCATTTACGGTTTGTTTTAAAACTGCGCCGACGGCAGCATTTTATGCATCCGTATTGAGAAGGAGGTGGGCGTTTGGATCGCAACTGATGAAGCACAGTTTAGTGGCGTGGCACAGGGCCTCAGTTGCAAATGAGAAGGCTGTCTTGGCTTCGAGTGGGAGTTCAAGTGATTTACGTTTATAGTCAGCCAGATATGTCAGAGGTTTCAAAATGTCCGCGCAATGAGGGATGAAACGTCGATAATAGTTAAGTATGCCGAGAAATCGTCGGAGTTGGGTCATCGTGGTGGGAGTCGGAAAAGTCGAGATGGACTCAACTTTATCTAGCAATGATGTTATGCGGATTTGGTCAATGCGATGTCCCAGGAAATCCAGTGAATTAACTCCGAAGGCACACTTGTCGATGGTGATTTTAATATCATATTTGCGCGAAAAGGTCGAAAACGGCGCAAAGATGAGAAGTGTTCCTCGTTTGAGCGGCTAACGATCAAAACGTCATCGCTGTAGGCGTACGCGAAAAGAAGCCCACGTAATACTTTGTCTGTGAATCGCTGGAATGTTCAAGCCGCATTACGGAGTCCGAAGTGCATCCTTGTGAACTCGAAAAGTCCGACAGGCGTTTTAATGGCTGTTTCGGGGTACCCTCTTTCGCGACCGGGATATGGTAATAGACACGTACCTGGTTTAGTTTGGAGAAAATGGTGGCGCCAGCGAGTCCCAAAGAAAAGTCGTGGATACGTGGTATGGGATGCTTGTGAAAGATTTTGCAATTGTTGAGAACAAGGTAATCACCGCACGGTCGCCAATCGCCCGGGGACTTTTTCGGTACCATGTGTGGCGGCGTCGCCCAAGAGCTGCTTGAAGGTCGAATTATGCCCAACTGAAGCATATGTTCGAATTCGGCCTTCGCGATTTTGAGTTTGTCTGCATGTAAACGGCGTGGACGAGCGAAAATCGGAAAACCACGTGTTATAATGTGATGAACAACATTGTGTTTAACCGTCTCGTTATGTGAGCACGGCCGAGTTAACGAAGGAGAATCCTTCAGAATTGCTGCAAAAGGCGGTGTCTGTGGAAGATCGGGTCGGATGCCGATTGATGCGATGGTCGATTGAATACCGTTTACTGTGCATGCAGTGGTATTGTCAATTAGCTTAGGCCTCTTGACATCAACGGAAAGGTTGAAATGTGCCAGGAAATCGGCACTGATCAGTGAAGTTTGAACGTCAGCAAGCAGGAATATCCATCGAAAACTTCGCCGGCAACCAAGATCGACAGTGAGAAAGCGTTCCCCGTACGTTTTGATGCGAGTTTGATTTGCAGCCCGCAAACAATACTGGCCAAACTGAAGTCGATCATTAAGCTGCGGTGGAATGAAGCTGAGCCCGGCTCCGGTGTCGATAAGGAACTGCGAGCCGGTCGATCTGTCTCTGATGAAAAACAGGCGACTTGTACCTGTTGGGCCAGCGGCAGTCATCGCTGTTACTGACCGGCCTGTCGGTTTGACGGTGACGCGTGGCGGGTTCGGAAAGTGCACGATTGGATGCACTTCTTCGCTTTGTATTGGAAGTTTTGGTGGTACCAACACTACTTTGATGGACTGTGGGAGTTAGATCGTGTAAATCGTGCACGGTTTGAGCTCATTAATCAGCACGGCCATACTGTCCATAAGATATCACATCTTTCCTATCAAAAGTCTTAACCCATCATCCGTGGTTGAGACTGAAGCGGACAACTTGGGGACAGCTATGATTGCAGCGCATACCCGTTGTGAGAGCAAGGTTTTGGATACCTTGTCTGCAAGAGCTGCCAATTTGTCAGTTGAGCCATCCTCATCCATGGCGGCCAAAATGTGTTGCAACTCAGACAGCAGCTATTCCGCCCGCAACTGCTTCAAAATGGCGTCATCGAGCTCCCGAGACCCTAAAAGGCCTCCCTCTCATAACGTAACAATTAACATGGAGACCGGTCGTCTAGCTCGACCGATTTGAACAAGTCGTGTAGCAGTTTAGCTTCTCACTTCTCAGTCCGTTTTATGATGGCATCTTTCAGAAAGGTATGGAGGAAATCGGGTGGGACTGATTCCAATAGGTCTTCCACTTCTGAAGCAACATCAAAAAGAAGAGACTGCACCACGTATGAGAGTTTCATTTTCTCTGATAATATCCGCCTGGTGGAAAAAACGGCCTCAATCTGGTGGGGCCACAGTTGAGGATTTCGGGCATTTCACTCAGGCAACTTTAAAGCAATACTGTGTTCGGCCTTGATGTCCATGTCCATGGTGTCCTTAAGTATTGCAAATATCAAAAGATGGATAAAGAACTGTTCGGAAGAAATGAGCGGGCTCATCAGTTTTGTAGTGGACCAATCAATCCACTGATAAAAATAACCAAAATATGATAATATCAAGGGATAGTTATAACGGTAACGTATAGGTTAAAAAATGTAATCGTACAAGTCAAACGGAAGATGTATCGGTAAAGCAGGAACAACTCACCAGTAAGTCAACGCCCGTTAGATTGAATAGACTACCACAAGAAAGCAAGATAGCGCCAGAGATGAGACTGGTTGGACGAATGATAGATAATTCTGATGACAGACAAATAAGGAAGTTTGCCGCAGTGGCGGTTGATTCAATTAACCTCCAACTCTTCGAAAATCTGTCTACCAGCGGCACTGGACGCAAACAGAACGCAAGGCTTGCGACCCGAGAAGTGTGATTTGTGCTCAATGAATATTGTTTAGTTCGATGAAGTTGGTTTAAACGTCTGCTGTATATATGAAGTTGAGGAATGTAAAAAGTGTGATTAACAGTGAGAATCATGAGATAGAAAACAGCTACTTTTGTGTATCGGTGTCGTTTGAAGCTGATCGAGACCAAGTGTAACCATTGTATGATATATTTTTGGTCCCCCACAATTATCAGCGTTTATATCTTGCGTTTGGTACTGTTGCGTATACCTGAGAAACCGTTAATTTAATGCACATACGCGCTAAACCAGTGCGCTGACTAGTTTGCCTGCGCATTTCAAATGTAACACTTATTTCCTTCGGCCCAATTACAGCGATTTCAACGATTTGTTCAAGGGTTTGAGGTTCGAGGCTCAGGTCACCCGGCTCCAATCAGTTTGTCCGTTTAGATGTCAACGGTTTACCGTCAACCTGAGAGGCAGTCATTGAAAACAAGGCGTGGCACCGCTCTCGGTAGTTACAAGGGGTACCAAGAACACTGCAAAGTACCAACCTGACAGAATAAAGCAAAATGCTAGTCTAACGACTTCTTAAACGGGTGGGAATCTAATAACATCTTGAAACGGTCTCCTGAGAAGCATCTAACAACCTTTGACGATCGGTAGTCCCAGTGGTTGCTATTTTCATAAGAAAAGAAAGGTTGCCCGAGAAACGTCGAGGGTCGAAGCCTATAGAGCTTCTTGTTGTGGGTATATCGCGAGTATGTACTTCTACAAAACTTTGCATACGGCTTGATTAACATACTCGTGTACTGGTCTTATGGAAACCCCGCAAAGCCTTTGAAAAGCTTGTCTGTTTTCGCGAGGAAAGACATTTTTCCCACTCCAAGAGCCCCAAACCCCTTTTTGGCAGCCATATGGTGGTGAAAAGAAAAGGATAAACCGGTTAACAGCCAAACCCCTAAGTCTTTTTTGAGGTTAACTTTCGCGATATCTATTACACTTGGTGCACCACGTATCGCGAATAGGTTCCCGGAGTCCCCTCCGAACGACATATATACACACTGGCTGTCGTTTGGAGGGAGACTCCGGTCATCCGATCAGCACATAGTACGGTCAAGGCCAATCTGCAATGCACTGGGAGCAGCGTAAAGGAGGGTGGTGCCAGAAAGAAGGTCAGGAAGTTCATTGATGTATATTGGAAACAGCAGCGGACCGAGTATGGATCCTTGAGGAACTCCAACGGAGATCGGAGAGATAGAGAAGGAAGGTTTGATCCGGTTTTTACTCTGGAAGTCCTGTTACCAAGAAAGGATGTAATCCAGCGGAGAACCTCTCCTCAGACCCCATAAGCTTATAGTTTATGTACAAGCGGACAGTGTGGGATAGGGCCAGACTTAGGCAAAGTCAAATACGATAGTATCAAAGATGTGGCCGTTGTCACTGGCCTTTGTAGGTCTATCCATGAGAATTACATACTGGTTGTGTGTGAGTGGTCGGGAAGAAGGCCATGCTGAGTAGAGGAGAAAACGTTACTTGAGAAGATATGCTTAGGGATTGCGCGTTTTAACAGATGCTCCATTGTCCCGCACAGGATGCCGGTGAGGCTGATCGACCGATAACTGGCAGGACAGCGGCGGTTGCCTGTCTTAACTATAGGTGTGACAGTGGTCTCTTCCTGTACTCCCGAAAGAGTGTCGGTTCGAAGTGCCTATTTGAACAGATTGTGGAGAGGCACTACCAAGCAGTGGGCTGCTTTTTTGAGTACCCGGGGATGAATAACGACTTGTTCCATTGCACTATAACGGTTGGTCTTAAACAAGAGATCCTGAATGTGAGGCACAGAGAGGTCATCTTTTAGGAGTGGGTAGTGGAAATTTCTTCCCCTGGAGAATCTGATGCCACTTCAATGGAACCATATTATAGACTGCTGAATAGTATTCTCTGAATACCTCAGCAGCCATTTGGGTGTCGTAGGTGGTTTTTCTGTCGGGAAGACGCAGAGAAAGCACTGAAGAGTTATTTTTTCTCTGGCGGCGTATGCACGTGGAAAAAATTCTTATTCTTGAGGGCTACTATTAGGACATTTGACTGTGCCTTTTGGGTGTGTTGACGGATTTCTCGCTCGCACATTTTTCGTGCAAAGTGAAAGGTTTCTAGGTCCTTCAGTCTGCCCATTGGCTTCCGCTTAGGGAATAGATGGGAACGTGGGTCAAGAGGAAGGCGTGTGTTCCATGAAAGCGGCCAGCGAGAGGAGGAATTCCGTAATTTGGCAAGAAGAAATGTCCAGTCAGCTTCGTGGGAGGCGGCTTGAAAAGGAAAGTAGTTTGATTCCATTGAATCAGATACAAGTTTGAGTGTACTCAGAAATGTCCTTAGTGCTTTGTGGAAAGTTCGGAGTGAAGTCTTTGTCACAGCATTTTGGGGCCAACAGCAGACAATATCAAAAGATGACAATAAGTGGTAACTTCGCACCAGCGGTGGCCTGATAACTGCTCTATCTGCCAGGCCGTACAAGGAGGGTATCTGTTCTGGATGGTCCATTCTAGGTAGTCAAAAATGCTGGGTCCAGGCTTCCTCGTGGACCAACATTACCACGGAATTCGAAAATCCGCAGTCGGTCCCCATGAGGAGCGGCTGCACAGTTGGGTTTAGGTGCGTTGGAGTCGCCCATAATAAGATGATGGTGGAAACGCTATGGAAACGACAGACGACCTAGGGAAGCAAGAATGGCTTTGTCATCGGAAGCGCCGTATGGCGGTTAATTGTACTTCACACCGGAGAGGAGCGTGTCACGACTACGAAGTTGAAGTATGAACCAGAATGCGTCACATTTCTCTGGGGGGCGAGTAAAGCCCCCTACGACAGCTGGCACTGTGAGATTCTGGTTTAGGAATACAGTTGAACCTCCTGTTTGGAAAAGGCATTTTTTCCGTAACTTTAACTTATGAGCCAAGTAAAATGGATTTTTCATTTTTGGGAATTTGAATGCTCGCCAGACTTATAAAAACTTCGAGAATTTACCCTCCCCCCTATTGGTCACTTGGGTGGCCTGGGCTCAAGGCCGCTCACAACCTATAAATGCATTTGCTACAAACCATTATTTTGCCCTCGGGCTGAGCAGCAAAGAAAGATCGTTTTAAGACTGTCTTCTCCTTCACTTGTCGGTGTTTCTGAGTTACAAAGTTGGAATCCGATAATTGCGCACCGATTTTCTTACCACTTGGCGATATCGATGCGTTCGTTCGTGATAGAGGTACTGCTCGTGTTTTTGCCTTTCTCTGCTGTGAGGTTCGTAACACCTTCCATGCATTCACGGGAGTAGTTCGTTCGGTACAGTAAGTACCCAGCAACATGCCGTTTGCTATAATGGACGTCCGCGAAAAGCCAGGTCTCTGTTAAAGCAAGAATATTAGGGCTAATTTCGTGCGCCAACTGCCTGCTTTCTGGTACCTTGTTTGAGAGGTTCAGATGGTTAACGCACACGCACTTGGAGGCTATTTTTTTGTTTGGTTGAATGCAAGAAGAGACAGAGTGGCGCGATGAGACTGGAAAGGCAGTCTTTGCGGCGAGGAGAGTGCGTAGATGACGAGGGAGTTTCGCGAGCCTTCTTGGAGCGTGGTGGCTGTTTCCTCACAGCCTCAGCATAAGTGAGCGTCCATACGGACGCTTCGCACTCTTCTGTTGGCTCGTAGTCGAGTGCTTTCCGGCCACCTTCGCTTTCTGAGTTGCTGGTAGTTTGCAGTTTTGCACTCTCGAAATTTTGGGGGTGATTTCAGATTGGAAGGGGAATTGGTGTTAATCCCGGACGTCTAGTGGCTGTTGGAGGAACGCTAAGTCTACTCGCAACATCTGTCTACAGGCCGAATCTGGAATAGTTGAGTCTGTAAGCAACGAGTATCAAAACATTATAAACCCTCTGAACAACCGGTTTGGGTCCAAAACGGAAGATGGTCGTATTGACGAGTTTTTGAGTGATGGAGTGCTAAGGTGAAAAAAAATCATTATACACTAAACAAACGAAGATAAAAACAAACCTCGATATTGAGTCCACCCATAACACGAATTCCGGGGCTAACAGTTCACATGGATGTGATCAAATTCAACAGTCACGTAATTACGGAGCGAACAAGAACAAATTAAACCAAGGTACATATAAACAACGGTTCGGCATTGAGAAGTAAAGAAGAAAAACTACGATATCACGATTTAGCAATAAATCAACGTTAACGTTCGCAGGAGAAATGATTTGTCACGCGCGTAATCTGAATGACTATGTTGTAACAATACAGAAACTGTTGCGCATGTCATTTAAACTTTCCGCTAATGCTCTCTCCCTTGTTATCTATTTCAGGTCGCCCACCTACGTATTATTCGACGTGTTCCATACGACCTGAACGCCCCCAGAACTCTGACATTCGATTCCCCTGGACTTACTTGTTTGAACGATTTAAAAAGAGCTCCTTGATTATTGGGACTTTGGTATTCGTGTTGCTATTGGCGTTGTGCAGATGGCCGCCTCGTTTCTGTTACATCAATATACCGGTTGTGATAGTTCTCTACGTCTTTTCTCTGGTTTTGGATTGCGTCGGGACAGTCTGTGATCATTGTCCTGTGTGTACATTTGTCGTCCTGTTACAATGTCACTGTTTGCAAGGAAGGCTGTCCGTCTGTACCAAGAAGATTTCGAAAATAAGAAGAATAGGGATCAGTGAGAAGTTGACAAATGAACACAAAGAATTTGCTCACCGACTTTCTATAAAACAATAATCGTCACTTAACGCAAACAGCTACTTTAATACTGACCAATGCCGAAGATTAGGTACACTAACTGTTGGAAGTCGTCACGAACCTGTCAGACAACTAAATCTGTGTGTCCTCTGTCTAAAGCAAAACCGTCGCTCAAAAGTGTATATGACGAGTCACGTTTGTGGCGTAAATCAGTGCCGTCCACGGCATCATACCTTACCTTATCGAGAAAACGAAGCGCAAGAAGACGGAAACTGACTGCCGGGGGAAGCTTAGGGTGAGATGTACCATGCAACAGCCGGATCCAATAAACTCAAGGATTCACTTTGAATGGTGCTTTCCAGAATTAACTGATTGGGTGTCAAACTGTTCCGGGATGCTCTACTTGAAAGGGTATTTGCAAAAGGTAAGCTAAGCTTGACCATCTTGAAGACACCAAATGATGAGGGTGAAGTCCAGGTCGGCGTTCTATCATTTTATGTGGAAGGTTCGGATGCAAATGAAAGTTTGACGGTTAATCTAGCCTGGTTTGTAGAATCGTGCTGCGGGTAGTCGGTAAACAGTGAATATCTCTGTAATCTTATGATGGAAATTTTTTATAGTTACTGAAGTTGTTGAATTTTCGTGGTGTTTCAGTTCCTGAAACCGTAGAACTTTGTTGATGCAAAATGTTCTTGTTTCAATTTTCTAAAAGCGTGAGCAAGAACTGTGCGGTAGTTCAGTGGCATAGGAATTACTGGAAAGCTAACAAAAAGGTACATTTTATACTAATTCGGAGAATTGATGACGGAGTGTAGTGAAAATATGTCATGCAAGTGAAAACACACGTTTATTTAAAGTTGGACGTAATTAAGCAGGAAAACGTGATAATACTTCCGACGATTGAACCGTTGGTGGAACATGTAGTAGAAAATTGGGTATGCGCTGGACACTCGTCAGCCAATCATCTGAGAAACCTTTTCCTGAAGAGCAATCCAAACACAATACCACAAGGCATGAAACAAAAGGACGCGGTAAGATCGAGAAACAAACCATATATTTCCGGCAATGGTTGGAAACATTATAAGCAGTTTGCTCCAGCCTAGCCCGGGACCAACGGCAGCAACCAGGAGAAAACAGAAAAAAGCGCTCGATGGACTGCAGTCCAAGCGGAAGGCGCGTGGAACCTCCGAATACGTTGAATAACGGTCGACTAAGTACGGGTTAAACCACCTTGAAGAATGGAATAACAAATGAGTCGTTATGAAAAGGCGAGAATTTTCTGCGTGCAATTAGTTGCAAGACTGAAGAAAGTAGCACTGAGTTTATATCAGTCCTCCTATAACTGGCTAACACGGAATCATACGTACAGTAAAGACAAGCGGGAAAACACGGTTGGAGCCGTGATCCTTAGAGAAGCCACATGATCACTGGTCATTCACAAGCCTCCCACAGAAGGGTGGCGGCAGGTGAACTTTGATCATCTAGCCGGAGATATCGACGTGTGGGCCACCTCCTTGTGGTTTTGCTCACGGCACTCCAAATGTCATGGGTACATACACAAAAGACTCAAGACCAAAAAGTTCCCGCTTTTGTGTTGCTGCGCCAGTCTGGAGTGAAACTAATCTAACGTGGAAATAGTGTGAACTGCTGTGCTCAGTGTACAGACTGGTGAATGTGGAACTTTGGCTGAGGAATCTGTGCACTTTCGATGTCGTCGAGTCACTACGTGTAAGACTACCGACGATGGCCTGTGTTCGCATGAGCGATGACCGTCGTTTGGCGAGCCTCACATGAAAAGGAAACAGGCGCGAGCCACACCAGTAGTGATACGTGCCGAGGCCTAATGAATGCGTGTATGTAGGGCGCGAAGCGGAGAGCGGGCGGGGAGTTCCCCGGTCGAATTGCTAATTAGTTTACTCCACAACGATGAGGTCAAAGTGTGTCAGGTGGGTGCCAACCGAGATTCGACATGGGTAGCTGTGATGATTGTAAATCATAACGAAACATTGTATGTTACGCTGTGTTACTGCATAAATAATTAGATCGTACAAATGCTGAGTACATTATGATTTCGTTGGCTAACCTGCTGCGTTATTACTGAAGCGTAGAAACTAGCTCTGGATTTGAGCTAAGTAAACTTTCAACTACTAATACGTATTACCAATTATCGCGGTAGCGTCACTGCACCACCTTCTAAGCCGATAGGATTCTGTAACGTAAAAACTCTGAACGGTACAAAGTACAAGGTGTACAAACGCAGTAAGGATAAAACGACCGTCGTAGGTTATAAGACGAGAGCTTGAGAGGACTTTCGTTGAACGGTCTTTTTACGAGTTCTTCGGAGATTCAGCAAACATGTTCGAGCGTTCCAAAATGTTTGAAATTTAGACAGACATACGGGGAGCGAGCAGTCTGAAAGAACTATGTAACTCACCCGGGATATAAGTTGAAGGTATGCCAGAATTTAAACAGTTTGTTGGCTTTCAAAAGGTTTTGCAATATTTCTGGGCAACGTTTTCGAAAGAACTTTTTACCCCATGGTAAGTTAGGTCACGTTCCAGTGGATATACGGCAAAGGTATTTGAACGTAAGAACAAAAACATGAAAAACAAAAATCTGAATGTTGGATAGTACGAAAAACTCTATACAATGAACGCGCATAGGTTAAATATGGTAATGGATTAATAGTCATGTCTGGGAATAGTAAGCGGTGTCCACATTGGCAAGTATCCCAGACAGGACTTGCGAATGGACACCAGTTAGACTGAGGTGAAGTGATTAGCACATATATGGTGTCGGTAGTGTTATTCGCGCAATCGTTTGGCGATAAATGCTGCTGGCCTGTAGATATCCATGAGTTGAACAAACAAGGTTAACGATTCCTTGTGAACGTGCGCAAACAATCTGGCATAGCTCAGGAAAGCATTTGGCTTGGTGTTGCAAGTCAGATGAGTGGTGGAGATGGGAAGTGATTGTGCGCCAATGAGCAATCAGGAGTGACCGTACAGTGAGGACAGTGATGCCAGTCGTGTTTCTCTTATATTACCTGCGCTAGTTAATCCTTACAACCTCGCAGAGCCCGATGCCAGCTGAAATATACAGTGGCCAAAAACTGAACTCGTATGGGTGAGCGACAAAGGCTGTCCTTGGGTCGGTCCTTTATCTTGAGGATGTCGCAGCGGAAATGAGATGAGTAACATGTTGGTACGTACGATGAATTGTCTGTGCCAGAAATCTGATTTCAGTGTTGAGATATCTGCTATTTGGAAATAACCTGTCTAAGAGTAATGCTGTGGCAAGCGTTAGTGATTTATGGTGACAGAACGTTTAATTCGAAGTGTTTATTGTGCTGCACACAACTGTAAGCGCTACACCTTCAGAAAGATGTCCGAGAAATGGACAATATAACCAGGGCTGTCAGATTTGTTGACCCGTGAACACTAAGCCAGACCAGATGCTGCCAGTGAGTCGACCGTAGTGTGGCGACGGGGTTCGCGGTCATGATAGGTCAGTAGAGCCGCGTTGGCTACCGAGTCCCGTGCTGGAGTAGGTTGGGCTGGCGGACGTTGATAAGTGAATGTGTGAGGGGACAAACATAAACTGGAACGATTACATTTCCCGAAGAGGCGCTAAATGGCCGTATGGCTAAATGATGATGACGGCGTGCACAGGAGGCCATCTTGAATGGGATGAACTTTGCAGTTATGTAACGATGCGGGCAGCAAGTGTAACAGATGCAAGTAAAAACTACAAAGAACCCACGAAAAAGTTTGAGTGTGGAGGTTTAATTGTCTGGTGAGAGATGCAGGCTGAACACGTATCCGTGGTTGGCAAACGGGGCAACCGAATGACCAAGGATTAAAGGTCAATGGTATAGTGCAGCGACCATTGAAAATCGAGAACTGTGATGCCACCGGTCACCTTGTGTATAAACCGCTGCATCATAAAGTACGTATGGCGGGGCAAAAGTGCACGAAACTGTGAACGCGGATGAATCTGAAATACTGTCATTTTTTCCCACTCCCTATCCAACCTGTTTGGAGTCGCATCATATAAGACGGGATGGGTGAGCCGTGTAATTTACGGTTTTAGGCGCCCTTTGCCAGAAGAGCATTCCTTAAGTTAAATGTGTAAAGGAGAGCGTGTCCTCACGGGTACTGTAATGTAATGTAATTGTCCTATATATGATCAATATATTTTGCTGTCCACATCAAACGACCAATTGTTTAAAATAAAGTGATCAGCCGCTAGTCCCCAAAAGGCATGCAGATAAGAATTCATCCGGATGCAAATGTATAGCGCACATGGATATAGTTGTCGGAGACGCGTTGACCTAACCCTTGATCGACGTATAGTCGGAGCTGCGTCCTTCTAAAAAGTACCTTTCCATCGCCATTCTTGGAGTTGTCGTTGCTTGGAAAATAGAAAAACTTTCCGTCGCTCAAGCTGAAGATGTGTCAATAATCTGTCTTTCAAGGCGGGGTAATTATCTTGTGAACTCTCCCAGCCACCCTAGCTAAAGAGGTACATAATAACTGAGATTTAGGAGCACCCATTTTATCGGATCTGTCAGCGTTGGTTTCTCTTAGGCGCTGGTCGTAGACCGCGATTTATTCAGCTATCGTGTTTGGGAAAACAACTACGGAAAAAAGCTCTATCAGTTTGATATCTGATGCAGGAATTGAAATTACCGAAATCTGCGTCATGGACTCATGTCTGTTTGTTTTGACTGACCGTTGACTGAAAACAACCTCATCGTAAATTCTTTTTCAAATTCAATATGGCTGCTGTTGTTGTGTTTGATTGTGTGTGTCAATGTTAACATTAGGATGTTGGAGTAATTTTTAATTCATTTTTAATCTTTCCACTTATTTATTGTTTCATTTTCACCCATTTATTTTTATTTTTGGGAAGTGGTGGCTTTCAAGGCGACTTTTCTGAATCGTGAACTTCGCGCTTTCTCACAGTCCCAGGAATGCCTTCATAGGTACAGGGATGTGGTGGTCGTTATTTGCGTTGATGGGACAAGCCGTGGGTCGAAAACTGTTCCGATGTGCGGCAATGTAAGATGACATGTTTTCCTGAAAACCATGCGGATTTGTTATCGTTGTACGAAGCGTAAAAGGGGTAGTAATATGTGCGGGGGTAGGCAGCTTGTCCAGTGAGCCAGCTGTTGCTAGTTTTGGCAATTTGGTTTTCGCGACACATGTTGCAGATCACGATTTCATGTGGTTTGACCAGGTGTCTGTCTGTTTTGAGCTCCTTCGCTTTGGAGCACAACCACCTCCCAGTCGTTTGCTAAATGTGTCCCATCCTACTGATCGTTGACTCACCGTCAGTGAATTGAACGAGTGCAAGAATCTACCTCAATATGCTCCACCAACTGGTAACATTAAGCAGTATGTAGCGGATGTTTACCTTGATGAAATGCTGTCAGTGATTAGTGCGATGAGTGTAATGCGTGCCATGCGGAATGAAAGCAACAGATATGCGCATATCTGCTTTGCCCAGCGGACCCAAGTTGAACTATTCCGACGTTTCCCGCAATCTGTGAATGTGGATGCCACCCACGGAACAAACAGGCACAATCCACCTATGCGTTTTCCTATACGGCACTGTTTGGCCTAACCCCCAAGGTAGGACAAATAGACGGAGTAGTTATGTGTCTAGGCCTGCAGTACTAGTTGGCTTCACTCCTTAGCCAGGACAAACGCGAGGGACTGTTGTAAACTATTAGGCGGAAAATGCCGCTTGATCTCGTTCGCTCAGCTGGTCATTTCGCCTTCATTCCAGCGTACGTCATAATTCCATGGAAAAATTTGCGACAATTGTCGTAAACTTGGAAACCATTAATTGTTGCAACTAATGCTTATACTTGGAGAACATAACCAGGAAAATAATACTAACTTGTCCAGCTTTTGTGCGTGATCCTGCGTTGAAATAAGTTTACTGGCGTATCATACGTTTACGACTTTATAAAAACTTAGTCCTCATGTTCGAAAACCGATTCACTCGTCGGAAGTATAAACAGGTATTCCTGCTTAATTACGTTCAAATTTAGGTTAATATCCCCAGGTGTATGACATTTTCATTATATCCCATCATCAGTTACCCGAAATAATGTGGAATGCAACTTTTCGGTATTTTTCCAATAATATGTATGCCATTGAACTACCGCGCCTTCCTTGCTTACCCTTCAGCGATGCAGCGACTGATAAACGGGTCCGAGGCGGGGATCCAAGGATCCCGGATCCGGTCAGTTTACCGTGCTTAGCACCAAGCAGGGGTCTGCTGATCTGAAAGGCAGTCAACAAAAACAATGTGTAGGGCTGCTTTTGGGGATTACGGTGATTACCGCAAACAAAGTAAGATTACTTGCACAATGAAGTTTTTGGAGGCAAAAGTCAAGTGATGTTCTAAGACGACGGCTAGAAGCGTTGCTAACGACCCCAGGAGGAGGACTGTCCCAAATTGTTGATAACCTTGTATTGAATCGTTCGCTAACGATTCAAGGTTCACAACGAGTTACGCGTAATC
>LUCH01000783.1:2263-42348 GCA_013368495.1 Paragonimus heterotremus
TATATATATATATATATATATACCATAGGTTCATTCAAGTTGGGTTTTGTCTGCATATGGTTGATCTCGGTTTTCATTCCTTTGTTACTTGCCATCAGTCCGTTTTGCAGTTGTAAATGGCACGAACCACGAACAGGAGATGGAACGTATGTTACGCGAAAAATAAAATTGCTCTCGTTAAATACAGCTGCGTTCAATAACGCAAATGCACAATACAAGCTAAGGAGACTGTGGACCCAACCAGTCATCATGCAAACACGCTTGGCGCGCATAAACGTCTAACCATTTCTATGCACATATGTGATTGTACGATTCAAGTTGATGGCAAACACTCAAATTTAGAATATTATGTACATTGGAAACTAGCGTATTTGAGAGTATTCTACGCATCGCGCAGGAATAGGGCAGACCGAGATCATTTCCAGTTCACTAGACAATCTCTCTCCGGAACGGTTCTGCGAATGCAGTTCTTCGATCTGCGTGAAGGCAACTTCGATCAGTCGTCCACGGTCTGATCTGGTTTTTGCCTCACCGGCTTAAGTGATCAACTTGCGACTGGCATTGCAGTATCTACACTCGGCGCGTGCAACGCCACAGACGCCAGTAAGCTCGGGTGTGCCCTGTATTGGTGAAGAAACGAATGAAGAATTCGCGTGAAAGTTTGTGTATGGAGGGTTTGGAGTACAGAAAACTCCGGCAGGAAGAGAGATACACCAGGTTTTAAACCTGGTCCATGCTTGACGTAGGTGAACAAGTAAGCATGTGAAGCGAAGTTACTTGAGTTTAGGCACAACGACTGATAGTGAACACACAAAGCAAAGGATCGGATAGAGAAAGGGGAAGGCGCTCTGACTGTCCATTTTTTAAATGCTCTAGATTACTTTGATTTCTCATAAAAGGTTCTGCCGCTTTTCCAGATGAAAGAAAACATATCCGTGTCTCTTGTTTCTGAGACTGAAACAAAACGGAATATGTCCATTATTAGACGCTTAGTAAAGTAAATCTTATGACTCAAATGTCAAACAATGACATTCAGTTGTGTGAGTGCACTAGAGTGAAATGCTTCAAAATCGGTTGGCCGCCTGGCTACCGGTTGCAGTGTAGCTCGCCGGAGTTCTTAAGTCCTTTCGATGTCAGCAAGTTTCAAACGGTTTCTGCTAACTGTGCCCTGATTACGCTAGGGCTCAGTGATGCACAAACACTGTTAGAGTAACCTTAAAAAGTCTGCTCAGGTAGACGCCCTGAAATATCAGGACGATCGAACACGTGTGTAACCGAGAGGATCTTTAGGAAAAAACACTTTGCGGACGTGCTCTCAGTTGATGCTAGTCGACTGGCACACGAATCGCGGTATAAAAGGTTATCGTTGTCAGGAGTGAACTAACATCCAGGAAAGCATAGCCGTTAGCCAGAGAGAAGTTTGGCGACGGAAAAGTGGTGGTAGTTCTTGAACGTCGCGCTGACTCCATGCGGAACCTATGCTTGGTTTCTGTTTAGTGGACTGCGTCCATTGAATGTTAGGACTGGAAGCATTATGTAACTTGTGAAACACGGGGTTTCGGAAGGCTAAGAGTATACCTGAAAAGGGATGTACCGTGCAAATGCCACAAAAATCGTTTCAGTTGGTTTCGTTAGGACTAGATCTGCGTGGCACCGGGGTGGCTGCTGAGAGGACACACGAGACTCGATTTCTGTAACTTATGTGTTAGTCGTGGCTGTTAATCAATGATGTCTTGGTGAGTGCTTATTGATGCTGGTGAAAGAGCATCAACCACACAGTTCTTGATGCCACGAAAATCCGTAAACGCAGGTAGAGGACTATGATATAAGGGGGCGGGTGGTGAAGTTTATGTAGGAAATGACGGCAAGAACGACTCAAGAAGGCGTACGCCAATGTATTGTGATCGGTGAGGGTGATAAACCGGTTATCTTCAAGAGTACATTAAAAGTAAAGAACAACCGAGTACATATAGTGTATAGCACTACTAAATGTGTTGTATTTAGGCTTCGCGGAAAGTATGTGTTTGAGGAAAAATAATAACGGTCTCCAGAACCCATAGCTGCACCGTTGTATTGCGGCAAAATATTACGTCGGGAGAATCTACGGCTATGCTGAGAGAGATTTTGACGTAGAAATGGTGTCATATTGTGGTAGATAACAAAATCGGGAGTGTGAGTGTTCCAACTTCTCGCGGACTACTTCAAAGCGGCGGTAAGGCACATCAGAAAGCCCAAAACCACCAAATTATGGACAACATGGTCGACTGGATGAGCCATTGCTCAACGAGGTCGGACCAACGGACGAGAAATGGCAGGCATAAACCCTCAAACAGTAAGCTTCAGTCACGAAAACAACCTACGGAGAAGTATACACGACGTGTGAGGAGAAACCGGCGATGTGTTGTGGACCGGAATTCTGGTTCATAAACACCAGCGCGCACCTGGCATGGCAACCAGCAAGTTGAGCAATGAAGATCTTGCTTTATTGGGTGCCTTATTGTACAGTATTACTGCCACCTTTGATATATCTTCAAACTATTAAAAGAGTTAAAAGTCACCTTTAACAGTACGACGTTGTACGTGAGAAACCTACTGAATAATTAAGTTACGGGGGTGTATCAGTCTGGTATATTGCAGAGCAAACCGGCGGCGGTGGGCGACCGTACCGCTGAAATCACTAACGACATAGAGGTCGTTGCTGGATGTGCAAAGTAAATAAAGGTTTCACCTTTCATTCAACAGTCAAATAACCGGCTGATTGGTGTGGTATCCCAAGAATTCGATCCTCCATTGGTTGAAGACTGATCTATCTGTGTCCACAATGACAGTGAAATAAAGAACGCAGATAGAGGTGGACGGGGTCCAAGCCGGTTTTTGACGTCCTTGACAATCCGCCGGAACGTCTGCGAGACATTATTTCAGACGGACTGGAAGATGTAGTCATAATTGTCTTTGAGATATGGTTGGTGGGGATTTCGTAATAAGCGCGAACTTGATCAGCTTCCGATGTCACGCGGATCCCTTTAACTTAACCGCAGTGTCTTAAATGTGAGGAACTGTGTACCTGTTTCATACCGTGGCGATGACAAGTGCATGGACAAAAGTCTCGTGATATTTTTGGCACCCTCTGAGGGAGCAAGGTCTATAGAACTTGTGAGACAAGAAAGACGTCAAGTTTGTGCATGTGTGCTGACACAACACTCGTCATTGTCGACTTGTCCAGTGGAATACAGCGTGATTTTGCAAACACCGGCGGATCGGTCGTGGAGCTGTGGGATTGTGTTGTACCTATTATTAACTTGGTGAGCTAGCTAGAGACGGTGAAAAATTGTCAAGCACATGAGGCGCAGCCATTCCTAATTACATACTGGTACACGAGAGTGGTTTTAACCGTGTCTTCCATCATTCGGACAACAGAAGTGCACGTCATGCGGCCAACTAACTGAATATGTCGTACCTTGATTGGCACGTCATCCTGCAAGAGGAACTCTGTTATTGACTAACACTAGAAAGTCTGCCATGGTAAAAGCCCATCAATACTTCTCTCGATCCGTTTTGAACAAGAAATGGGAAATACGGCAGAACTAAGCGTGACTGTCGTAACTTCTGATGATCTCTGCGGCGGTTAGGGCTGGTAATCAGTACAGGTGGTCATAGATGACTGAAACTCAAACGAGATGACTACCGGTTAGATCTAGTCAAAGGAAAACCTGACCTGTAGTTGACAAGTGAACTTGTTTGCACACCCGGTCAGGTGTGTAAAGACTTCCAGGTTTGGAGCAGAATTCCGTGAGTCATGTTTTCCGTATGTCTCCCACATATAGTCAGCAGTTATAAACAACTTCGACAGATTTGCCTGTAATTTGGCGCCAAAGATATGTTATATATCCTCAA
Organism: Paragonimus heterotremus; assembly: GCA_013368495.1. NCBI lineage: Eukaryota > Metazoa > Platyhelminthes > Trematoda > Plagiorchiida > Troglotrematidae > Paragonimus > Paragonimus heterotremus. The sequence continues at coordinate 6,158 of LUCH01000783.1, forward strand.
GTAGACGACGATCCGACATTCCAGTTAGGAAAGGTTTCTTTTGCCGAATGATACTTGCTAGACACTGCGTTGACCAAAAATTCGTGAACGTTTCTAATCTATCAGCTTGGTTGTGCTGTGAAGGTTTTTGTTACGTGGGCAGTCTGCAGGGCCTGTGAGTTTGTAACCGCTTTCATCGATTGTTCATAAGGCTCACTAAAGTCAGGAGGTTGTGATATGTTATCAACCTCGTTTATACCGTTAATTGAGACGGTATCGACCTCGTGATTGAAATTCGTTAGCTTTGTCGAGATGGTACGCAGTCTCTACAGATCAGCTCCGACAGTCATTCTCCCTGAATGACTTTATTTAGACTGAAAGTGCATCGTCAGAAAGGTCCAGCCGGGTAAACATGTTAATTTATCACATATTATGAATAAAAACAGAAAGTAATTGACGTGAAATAAACAAATATGCCGGAAACAACAGCTTACAATAATTAATAAACCTGTAAACATTTAACTAAATTTTCAGGCTCGCCAACTCTAGCTCATATGTGCAACAGATTGATATTCGTCAGTTCTGAGCACTGGAAACCTAACGCAGAATAAAGTTTAGTACGAATAGTGGACCGAATGTTCAATTATAACGCCTGCAATAAATAGTATTTTAGTAAGTGTACTTCATCGTACGCTATTGAAGCCCTTGGTTTTCAATCTACCTTCGATTGTCACGCCTTTACATTACTTTTTCCTCCTTAGAGATAAGTCAGCAAATTCTCCCGTGCCTTCCTAGGTTGACTTGTTTTCTCAGTGATAGCCTAACTGGAAAGTCGATTTACAGGTTACAGTAGTCCAATGTTAAGAAAAATCTGAGCCGGGTATGTACATGTTAAAATAAGCTGAGAACAGAAAGTAAATATTTACGTATTCATATTAATATCAAACATGGTACCACGATTATACTAACAAACAAATTAGATAAACAGGCACTTAGAACCCGCTGTATGGAGACATACAACGTTGAAGCGAACTCACGTGATAACTTGTCCAATTAAGACCTACTGTAAGAATTATAACACATTGCTGTTATTCTTATGAACAAATGTGGTAAAATTTGATAAAAGGGACTTTAACCAACGAAGCAGAATGCGTTTTAATTACGATTCAATTTAGAGTATCTGGGATTCAAATAAATATAGACATGTCTAACAGTGACAAATTAGAACTGACAAAGCAAGCAAACGGGTCATGTTGAAGTCAGAAGCAAAAGTAAACCGCTACGAATGGACGACATGTCTCCGTTTTCGTTATTTCACGTATTTAGGAAGAGGGAGTCGAATAGACTATTGTTACTTTAGAATGATCTGAAATGTCACGTGAAAATCACAATTAGTTCTGAGAAGTGCTAAATAGTAGAGATGCCGGAGGTAAAGAGTTGAGTTGGTTGGACACCATTACTGAGTGCGCACATGCACTTACTTAACGGTTCCCAAGTAGACGCAATATATACTAGAGAGAAATGATGTTAAAACTAATCGAGTGGTTCACAATCCAGTCGTTGAGCGTACCAGCAAGCCAGATGTATGTGGTGACATGGAAGCTCATAGGCCGACAAGCATGCAAACCAGGAAACGAGGTAGTATGTGGAATGTAAACGGCAGGAAAAAGGTCCTTGTGACCTTATGTGCAAGGTGAACTGGTGCTCTTAGAAGAATTTTATGTATTTTGCAGCAGGCGAACCGGAGTTATCTCCGAGTCATTACAATTCCGGGTGCAGTCGGCCAAGACACTCTTGTAATTTATGATAATGGAAACCACGTTGGTTACCCGTACATTACAGAGTTTATCTGTGGTACAAACTCCGGCGTATGAACATTTTAGTCAATGGTTTTTAGCAAACTTACACTTAGAAGGTGACGTGAATAAATGCAATTGTACTAGAAAGATAGCTTACACTTCTTTGGGAATTCAAGATTTTAGGATGTTGTGGGTAATCTCACCGCAATTAACCCTAAGTAGATACATGGCCATCAGGTACTCAGTGTGTTTACTTCAAAAATTATCTCTTAACTTCTAAAGAATCCACGCGTTAAATTCTGAACCTGATTCACTGAGAGTAGGTTACAGCATCATATCGAATGTCTTTAGTGTTAACTGATTTGTTTACAGTATGGTCTGCTGTACACAGAACAGTATGCTAAATCGAGTATTCGGAACGAATAAATACCAACAGCATTCAGCTTCATTCTACGAAAAATTGTCTAAATTAATTCCGCAACGTAAAACATCTCCAGCGGATTCCAGACCAAATAGCTTGCTAGAACTGCTTAGCTGTATTTTCTCCCATGTCGTATAAGCTACATTTCTGTATTGCCCTATAAACTATCAACACCTTTGTCGAGCTCGGTAAAATTCATTGTCCTAAAATATGTCATAACTGACGCTTGGATGCAGTCAACAGATTACGAGAGCCCAACCCACTCGACCACAAGTTCTATCTGTTTTACAATAAACTGAATGTCTTTGTCACTGATCACTGCATGCAGACCTTTTTCCTCGCTCACAGTTTTCCTGAATAAAATAACTGTGGAAACATTATATACGGAAATCGCGAACCACAATTCTGGTCAAATCGAGTAGATATCAGATATACCTATAAGTTAGTGGGTGAAACTGGTAGTCTAACAAACGTCAACTTTGTTCACAATCACAAGGTCTCAAACTCCACACACAGTCGTTGGACCAGTGTTGTCGAGAAACACTCAAAACCGTGCAAATACATCCTTTTATACAGAAGAATTTGGTGCATCGGTTTTTGGAAAAACGTTACCGATCTGGTGATTAATATGCAACATGTTCCTCAGACTTGACCCTAGGACCAGGTGAAATCGATCAAACCAGTTGTTAGTCGGCAACTAGTATTCGAGAGCTATAACAGCATTAATCCAGACAGCTAGTTTAGATAGCTTATTAAAATAGTAATGGGGACATAAATACTTTGGAAAGTTTTCATAAGTTGTGTCGCAAACGAGCTCATACAGCCTGCATGGTCTCCATGGGTTCTATCATAAGAGACCGAGTAGAGACTACATAAATACATTCTGGTCACTGCCTGAAGTATCAGTTGTGATAAAGCACGACTTCACTGTCGACTATTCACTTGTCAATTACTCTTACATGAACTTTTATTTCCACATTTATTTTTTCACTTTTGAATCTCGTGAAATACATCCTTGTTATCTTTGTACAACTTCATTTACCCTACATATATCATTTTAATCTTTCGCCACTATATGCCCCATTAGAAATTTTTGCTCATTTCGCGTTTACAAACTGCTCCATGATAAAAGTAACGCTGGCATAACAGGGTCAGTGGGACTGTCTCTTTCAGTGTGCCATCCTGGTTTCACTGGGTTCTCTCAAGCAAACTTTTAAAAATTTACGCATGTTGCTCATTGAATATAAGACTTAAGCTAGAGTGATGTTACGGGTTCTATCCGAAATCGTTCGTCTATGCACTGGAATGGCTGTGCTTGATCCCAACAGGCAGAAATTGAATAAAATGCAATAAAACGTTGTCACAAATGGTATATTATGCAGATGGTTAAAAAGTGATGGAACTGTAGACCACAGACACGTACGAAACAAACTCAAACGAACATTCAGCGACGTAACTTATTTTCCCATATCCACTTTCTAGCATCAGTGCGATGTAGCAGATTAAGATCAGCCGTGTTTCTCTAAAGTTATATCCAACAGTTCGGACTAACCTAATCAACATCGTTCTTAAGGTAGATCAAAAGCTCATATAACACGCAAAAGACCTCCTACTTGTTTCCCCAGCCTTGGTTCTTCGAAACTACCAACATCGGTCCAGTAGTATTTTTGCAGATCAACTGATTAGACATTGATCTAAATTTCCATGAAAGCCACTCGAGCTGGCTGAAACCACATTTAACGGAGATTTCGACCATGATTTGTTTTGTCAGCATCGGGTAGATAACACACAATGGCTGAATGTTCACTCATGTAAAGTGGATAAACTTAGTAGCAGCGGCAATAGTAGTAATGGTAGTTGTCACTGTTGTTTTGGTTTTGCCGTGAAAAATTCTCTGAGGCTAGGCACAACTGCCTTAGAGACCGAAACCTTATGCCTTGCTTGTTCACACACTCGCGATCTACTTCTAACCAGTTTCCGTCTTCCATCTACCCTACTATTAGCATGTCACGCTCATCTGTGATGACACGCTTGATACCAACCTCCTGACTAAATTAAGAGAAAAATGTTTTACACCTATTTGTAATCAATCGTTATCTTTAATATAAATACTTTGATCAGATTTTGTACATTTTCCGTCTCGAATGGTGTCACAAATGCTCATGTTTGTTTAGACCTGCTGATCCAAAGAGATCAGATACATCATGCTGTTGGTGTGAACGAAATTTGTGAATCACCTGGGTGGGTTTACTCGTGCAAACCGTAGATGAGAGTTGTTTTTACTCATTGAAATTAGAAGTGATCTTCATCAGAGCGATCAGGTCGATTACCAGTTTGTTCATACCATTCTACCAGCCAGAACTTTAAACCAGTGCATATACAAATTTGAGGTGGACTGTACTCCCTGTGAGTTTGTTAGTTTTTACTCGGACCTCTGACTGCCAGTCACACTCGTTGCGATCACGCTTCAGTTATGAAACGTCTACTTATCATTTCACATAATGTCATTTCGGTGAATACTTTTCCATGTACATCACCGTAATGCCCGCTACAAAAGTAGGTTTTAAGGATGTTAAGTTAGTAAAGGAACAAGGTGGAAAGCTTAGCGTGACACCATTCCTTGCAAAATTGTGTGAAGGGTCCCTATTTGGTTAGAGTGCTATCCCAACATGATTGCTGCACTGAGCCGACTGCGATTGGGTGGTTTCAACACATTTCTCTTGGTATTATCAACATCAGGTTTCATTGTTAGTGACTGCCATACTTTACAGCATTCTGTTTACAAATATGGAGCGTAGAACTTGTGAAGAGATCGGGATGGACAAAATTATGGACATGAGGCCAACCAACGTTTCGCGGAACCCATAGCCAATCACGGTGTGCTACTCGAGCAAACGAGTTTGCCAGTAAAGTGACCTAACAGGATGATCTTCAGAAGCGGCATCCGATTCGGTGTTAGAAGTACCTGAGCAAGATTTTAAGGTGTCGAGCAGTACAACAAGCAAGTAACAAGCAGATCCTAGCTAACCAACTGAAAATCCGAGGATAGTTGGATTTTTCATTATGCTACTGCTTTCGTTCTATAAAATAAATCACGGAAACTCAGTATAATCGAGACCAACTAATGCCATAAATACTGCCCTTTGTTTTCGTTTCAGGAAGCAGCAGTTTTTCAACAAAACTGATGAACTGACGTTGTAATTGTCTGGGTTACTTGAAATGACCAACCGTATCATACTAGATACCAATCCAGACAGTTGGTGTTAATAAGAGTTAGACCGGACTAACTGCCATGAAGATTTTCAAAGCAATTTCACACTTGGCCTAATCGCTAATGAACAATCTTTCAGTTAGAGGGCAAGGCTGTTTGTTAGAGATACAGGAATACACAATGCGACAAAGACAGTCGGATTGCGATTTCCAGGATCTGTTAACACACTCTCGGTAAGTCGCTTACCAAGGCAGTAAGGAGCCAGGCACATCATTGTCCATTTAACAGCCAAATCCGTTGACATTGTTGCCGGAGGCATGTAGAAAGCTTTACATAGTAATATGTTGATGGAGTACAGGGAACAAAAATCAGCCTTTGTTAATTCAGGATGTTATCTAAATTATGAAATCTATCACGTTACTCACAAGTAACGCAGTTTCAGTGCCAAACGATGACGGTGGTAAAGTCTAACGTGGACTGTTTTAGAGATCCTGTTTGGGCAGTCAGTCCGCTGGACCATTTGGCGCATTTCGTATGATCGTGAACTGGGCAGATGATTGAGTCCACATATGACGTTTCTGAGCTCATAGGTCTCATAGGTCAGCTGGTAGAGCACTGACCGTATCTGGGTATGTAGTTATTGTTGCTGGTTTGAATCCAGCGGAAGCCCGAGTGTTCTACAACTAGGTCTCAGCTAAATTACGAAACCAGCCACGCTACTTATGCGGAATTTATCTGATAGTAAGAGATCGAAAGTAAAACTCTGAATACACCATGGTGACTAGGACGTAGGATGAATCTGGTAAGTGACAGGGGCCTGGTTGCATATTTTGTAGCTTGCGTGAAAAGTTTGGTTCCCAGTTTGTAGGAAAAGACTCTGGAGGCAAATAAGGACACATAATTGTGGACAGAAAGCGATAAAAAGAAGGAGATACATGGTTGCAACCAAATCATTATAGAAATCCCACAATCTTTGGTTAGAACACTCTTTTTTGGAAAGAACCCTGATCAGTTTATTAGAGTTCAAATTAACTACACTAAAATGTAGGTGATTTTGAGAAACCTGAACTAAGACAGCACATTAAAAAATTATACCTCTTTCGTATAGAAGAGGCAGAAAGGCGATCAATCGTCAAAAATATCTATTATTGCGTCCTGTCCAAGCCACACCAATCAACAATCTATCAAACAACCTTGAGACAAACAGCCACCCGAATGCTCTCCACATAAGTAGCATGCGATCCTAAGCGTACAAAACATGATGAAATGAGCCCGCAGCCGTGGAGCCGATGAGCGTGTGAAATAAAATATTACTTTAGGCGTCTAAGCATGTCAGGGGAATGACAACAAATTCCCACCTAATCACCCTCAGTCATTTCTTCATACGAAGCGTTAAATCGAATGACTTCTTCACTTTATTAATCCGCACCACAGAAAACTTTGCGCAAGAGTTCTTTAGGGTTACCATGGATTCCCTGGATGTTTGTGAGGCGCAGCTGAACTTAACAAACGCACACGTCCTGGATTAGAATTGTGTAACCGAATGTGTTTGCGTGTTATTAGCCCCATTTTGGTTTTCGTTTACGCAAGTTGTGTGCAAGGCTTACAGGGTCTCTGACTAATACATGTTCCTTTCGTTTTTTATTACAGAACTATCGCTGGCACTTATGCTTTGAAAAAAAAGCTGTCTCCCGTTATCTCCACGTTGCCCACAGGTGGTCAACGATTGCAACGTATGAGCAAGTTAAACGGCGAGCTTGCATATTGCAGTTTTCATTCGTCACAATTACGTTCTGCAAGTCACATTAATAGTAACTTACTGAATAGCAAGCAAATCTGATTTTAAGCGTATCTTGACAAATGCCGATAACTTAGATGAGACCTAATTGTGAAACATCTGGGCCACCGCTGGATTCAAACCAGCAACAATAACTACATACCCAGATACGGTCAGTGCTCTACCAGCTGACCTATGAAACCATACCGGGAGCTCAGAAACGTCATATATGGACTCAATCACCTGCCCAGTTCACGACCATACGAAATGCACAAAATGATCCAGCGGACTGACTGCCCAAACAGGATTTCTAAAACAATCCACGCTTTGAAATGTCTCAGCCTCCAGGTTGATTCGTAGCTCACCTGATAGAGCGGTTGCTGCGTTTGTCACTGGGTTTGATCCAACCGAAACCCGTTTTTTCGCAATTAGGTCTTACTTAGTTTATGAAATGTGCCACATTACCTAAGTACTAAAATGGCCACTTGATTTCCTTACGTTTTCTGAATGTAATCAAGTAGTCCTGCTTTATTGTCTTCACCGAGTGTTTTCACGTAAGTCTACAATGGATGTGACTTCATCCAGGATAGAAATGAACTCATATTGATTGTTCTTACGGTTTCGATCATGGAGTTTTCGCCGCCGAAGCGGCATCTAAACTAGGTAGTATATGCAACGTAGCTTTGCGTTCAGCTACAGTTGCGACTAAGTGTGCAACAGCTTACCCCATGACTTCGCATCTTTTTGCGGTTGCTACAATTGTTTACAGCCTAGGTTGGCTACCTGCAATGGTTACCAATAGTGCTATTGCCCAACCTCAGTAAGTTTTACTCGCTTGATACTTTTAAGATCCGTACACTAGAATTTTGCACTAACTTTGGTGAACTATGGTAAGAAACAAGTTTATTCAATAGAAGTGATAAACTTCTATGAAATTATGATAAATAGATAAACAGAGAAGAGCGCCAGCTGAATTATGTTGGATGTAGGCATACGTCTGAAGGAGGGCTGTATAAGTATTGCAATGAGGAGATGTAAAAACGTCCTGTGGTAAGGGACATCACGTTTTAGTTAATGAAAACTCACAACGGAATGTGACTAGTAAACACCTAACTTTGTCTGTTCACGTTGTAAGGTTTGATGATATAGAAGTGGATAATGAAAAAACCGGCTGAACCTTCTTAACCTGCAGGATTTTTAACTTCAAGTACACATTTCTATTTTTCCATTTCTGATAATTGAGAGTAAAGGAAAGCGAATAAATCTACGGACCTGTGCGCATCAGGATCGCAGCAAAACGTGAAACACGAATGAGCTGGCTGGGATGAATGTAAGACTGTTAGCGACCAAGTATTAAAATAGGTTATCCAGTACCGGAATGATTGATATGTCACCAGAATTAAGAAAGAGCCAAGAATGTCAAATAAGTGAGAGCACTACTATACGATTCATAACCTGGTGATGAAAAAACTGTAACCACATTCCAACTCATAATGACTGTGTAACTCCTTGCCACTCGCAGTTTAGTACGTACGTTTACCTAATCCATAGTTTCACATGTTTGCCTAAAAAGCGGCTCGCGGCTATTTTAATAATTCAGCGAGATCTTGACATTCTTCAGGTATTTTTTTGACAGACTTTGACCCACATACTTTAAACGTCCTTACAACAATTTTGTTCGATCTGATTTTGAGAATGGCACCTCAATCTCATCTGCCTATTTCCGAAATGATGTGGTTCTATTTGGAAGTGTTCAATGAAGAACGATAAAGACTGTTTTGAGAATGCACACAAAATCCTATGAAGAGTGGCTTAACGGACTTACTATGTACTGGCTGGGGTTTCATAGACTGCGGTGTGACCTGGTGTTTATTCTTCTGGTCCCTAATTCTTCATCCACTCGCGCAGAGTTTTATTTAGCCTCTCAACGAGTGCTCCTTTGTGCGGTCAAGCTGTCAAACTAGAGGTTTAGCAAAATCGATTAGGATTTTGGCGTAGAATTTTCTGTCCTGCAGGTTTTTAAAGCTTGAAACTGTCCGCTTCAAACTGTTGTCTTTTTATATTTGCTATTTGTTCTCGATTTAAGGTTTATCGCCCCGGCCCCATGAGTTACTGCCTGGGGTACGGAACACTCAAAAGCCCTGTTTCTGTCACCGACCCACTGAACCCACTGAACGTACACCATAGGAAAATCTTAAGCGTTGTTGTGGCTAGCTGAACGACACAGGTAGGTGAAAGTGGTTATGGATGATAAAGATCCAACTGTCCAACAAACAGGCTAAAGACCCATGACGTCACTGAACAGCACAACTCAGCAATCATTTCAACAACCATACGTGATTGTACGACTCAAATGGTCTGTAGGCAGACATCCTCAGGATTATAAGTACAACGTGGACCAATAACTTGGAGATATTTTACCCAGCGTACAACAGGTAGACTGGAGTTGTCTCCAGGCTGTTTTGGTACCAATACCTGTATATGACAGCTGAACCAGACTAACTTGCATGCATTATTATCCATACCTTAATCATCGTAATAACAATTCCCCTCTTCCATGCCGTCACCATCGGCAGCAGCATCGTCAGCTGCATGTGTACTGTATTTATAGGACCAGTGTTTGGATTTTCGTAAACCAGCTGTCTAAAGTTTCCCAACTAGCTGTTAGAATGATAAGAATATGAAAAGATGACTGGTTAACCAATTTTCTGTCTTCATTACAATTCCTCGATTCCTTGTAAATGAAAGATGGGTTGACGTGTGTGTCAGTGATCCAGCATCACAGATAAAATGCAACAAGATTTAGGGAACTGTTACATCATCGACTCACGCAAACTCGGATAGAGTTGGGGTAGAAATGACAATTTTGGTAGTGGATGTAGAACATCAGTTTTCTTTTGAGTCAGATGAATAAGTGTAATGGTGTGTTGAAGAAAAAACCTTTGCAGAAATATCAAAACACAAAAACATGACGGTTTGGTTGATGACGGAAAGAGACCTATTAAGGGAACGGTAGGCATGATATTTCTTCCTGGTGCTTTTCGGTATCCTTGTCGTGCTCGATTAAGAAACTGTGGGGACACACGCATGTTTGGGTAGAGTATTTGCTTGCTAATCTTATTTAATACAGACGGAAATTCAATTGATCGCACTTGTCATATTGGTTTGACCATTCCCACTTCCGTGTCGCACACGGGACAGGTGTGTTTTACGTTCTTACAACAGTTTGTATAGAATGGGATCAGGAAGCAACCGAGGATACCGCTGGAACAGAAAACAGAATAATGAGTAAAACATTCGGAACCAGACAATCATGAAACAAAAACAGCCGAGCCATTTATATCTGCTAGAACAAGCAAGCATATTAAGTGACAGGATAAGGGAATTCTATCATGTTCAGTAGTCACATGGAAACTTTCAAATAGCTGGGGCTATAATTTCAGTAAGCGGAAAAACGTACTGACGGAAAAGAGTTCATGATTAACGTTTGATTGATATAATTAGTTACGGGATGTGTATCGGCGGGGAAGATTACATCTATATCTACCGACTCCCAATGTTGTCCAGTGGGGGCGCCGTTGTACAAGGCAGTCCTGTCGATGGCAACTGGTGACATTCGTTGTAATGCTAATGAACGCTACAAGCCCGGTTGAACGAGTATTTCTGGACCAAGTTGCGCCTTAAACGTCGTGGGATGCCCCTGTTCGTGAACTACTTCGTTAGTGAAACTATTATCTCTGTCTAGAGACCATTCATTGTTACTTTTAATTTCAACTTCAGATGACTACAAAATGTCCGGATAAGAATACTTATCTACGGACATCGATTCTCAGCGATGTCACTGAAACCAACAAAACGTGATTAAAGTAACTGTTAATATACATAAGTTCGCACCATGTGAATGATACCACGAAACAGTGAGGTAAAAATCGAAAAGACATTGTAAGTTTGGTATTGTCAACCGTCCAGACCCTAAAAGTAAACGCGATGGGGACTTCATTTCCACAAGAAGCTGCCACGCATTTGTTGAAAGACTGCGTTTGTTGTCCATGTCAATGCACCAGTTGAAAGCAATATTTTAAGATGAGGAAACCACGGCATCCACGAACCAAGCTAGCTGTCACAAGGGACAAAACGAATGCTGGTTTCTGACTGTTCGTATGACAGTCTTTTGTGTGTGTGTGTGTGACTCATTCTATCTGAAGAACTTGAATCGATCGATCATCATAAGTTTTACATCAATGATTATTGGGAATCAGTACTTTCATTTACTTGGACGAACAGGCGGGGTTAGGATTTAGAAAGCCTTAATTCAAAATTGTGTAAGCCCAAGTTGTGGTTATTATCCAAAGGACATCAAACACTAACTCATAAAAACGATTTTACTGTTCGGAATTATTTTTGTTCACGGCGACAAACAAATGGTGTACTCACCCGCATAAGAATATTAACACAGCCGCCAACCACGTGATGGCACCCACGTGAAAAGTTGTTACAGTCATGGGTGATTGCTGACATGTCTGACATCGGAAAACCACGGGTTCTCGTCCAAGCTTAACCGGTTCTAAACAGGTGTGAAAAAAGCAGTAAACTGGTGGTAAACATACATTTTGACTCATTTTTTAACGAATTGTTGGACAGTGATGATTAATCAGCAAGCCTATGTTACAGGCTGAACATTATTCATAGTTGACTGCATTTTGCTTGTTCCTCTGGAGATTTTACACCTGACTAGACTTAAGTTACATTCTTGTAAGATCTTATCGGCAAGTTTATCTTCGCTCTAAATAAGAGTTACACTCCTGGCATATAGGTTGTTAAAACTAAGTTATGGAGTTCACGGCATCCCTGACAGGCAAATTTTACGGCCACAAAGCCACAACTCGTAGTCCGTAGTACTCAGCTTGTCCAAACCTCTCGAAGGAAGTATGAAAAGCTGTACTGTTAATTCCAATCGGTAGGTGTGCAATGAGGAGTGGTAACTGGAGTTGAACTCGTTGACTACATCGATACGGAATGACATGCATTTTAATGATCGGTTAGATGATTGTACAACTGATATCGCAGGGTGGTAGATCAGTCAGTTGACGTTTGAGGTGAAGTTAAAAGTGGTGATTATACTAACCAAGAATCACAAGAGTTGTAGCACAACTTCGGGTCCAAACAAAGAAGTGTGTTATAGACGAATTCTAGCAAACATGAAATTCGTGTCCATTATTTCTCATTGAAACGAGTAAGCTGAGGGAGTTCAGTACGAATGCCACCAAACTCGAGTGATATTCGAGTTGTAAAAGTCTTTTGTACTTGAAAGTAACTCAATAAATGCTCGGTTAGTCCGTTTGCTTATATGTGACTTTAAAAACCACATCTCATGAACGAAAGCTGTTCAGGAGAATTGCAACAATGGACACGTAATTCCGTTCATCATCGAAACAAACGTAAGAAAAATACCCCCCTCGTAGCTGCATATATGCAATTCGTTTGTAGTTTAGCAGACTTCAAACACAAATCCTATTATTGCTGCTTTTAAGCTTTTTGTGTTGTCGCTTTTTCGAGTTCAACCCAAACAATAAATTTTTACCAGGGGGTCTCTTCTGAATCATCGTAATCGCCAATTTTAGTGCTAAATCACAAACAATGTATCATTCTCCCGTTGCTATTTCCAATTCGGTTTCATTGACTCAGACAGCAGTTACGTAACATGAGCTAGGCATGTGGGGGTGGTATTTGACCACAGGACCTTGCACAGCAGAGCAGTGATTAGAAGATTTTGCAGTCTTTTGCATTGTTTCATACGATTTTAAGGCAAGACAACCATCGTTTTTTTCAATATAACGTTTTGGAAATATGATATAAATGTTGCACATGATTACTATATGCGATGCGCTATAAATCGGACTGAATAATAAATGATGGTATTTAATTGATTACTAGGGACCATATTTTGAACAACAAGTATTTGACAGCAAACAATAGTTGATGGTTTGTGATACCTATGCAGCACATATGTACAGTATGAATACTACATGTGACTGAACAGCGCACACGAAATGACTCAGGACGTACGGGACACAATACAGTTGTCGTTTCAGTACCATCTTATTTGGTGATCAATACTCGCCGTCCGGTCCTGTATGTGCATAAACTTTTGACTCATGTGGTTTGTCTGTCCTGGAACTGATAACAGTTCTTGTTTCATGTAAGCCCAATAGTTGACTTTTCCTACTGTTGTTGTTATCTTCATGCCCTAGTAATTCTTATGTTACACGTTCGTGACTGAAGAGAGTAAACAAAATGTTAATAGCTCATGACGTACGTCTTTTATCGTTATTGGCAAAAGGGTTCAGTTTGGGAGATCATAAACATGTCCTAAATTCAGAGGCTCAGTTTTTGATGGTTGTACCATCCTTTGAATGACTGAAACTTCCGACATATTCCGCAGTCTGAAATCCTTCGTTTGCACGACAGAATTCTACCATCTCCTTTATGTGTATTGTACAGTGGGTGTAAATTATGTAATAGTCTTTATATCTCAAACCTTGCTGAGATTAGCTCGTATAAAGTCCGACAAGAACCTGATAAAAATTAACGAATTACCTTCTCAAGGAAGACTGACTGAGCTGTTTCCAATAGAGGTGACCTTAAACCTGTTCTGATTATAGAATGGCGGATGAAGTACCCCATCAATTTCTAAAAATTTCGATTCGCAATGTGTCCAAATATACAGTGTATCTATTTTGCGTTTATTTCGAAATCCTATCCTTAGCTGTCTTGGAGCTTTGCTTAAGTGTCGAAATCTATTGGATGGAATATTGAGTTTTAAGCTTTCATAAATTAGGAAAACAACTCAACATTCTAAGTTAGAAGGCGAGTGAATAATACTAGTTTGCGGACTGTAATGGGATGGCGTGACTGTCAACTGGAAAAGCTTGTTAATGAATTTTCTCATCTCAGTCTTATGTCAGATCCTATCAACTAAGACACCTTGAGTACACACAGAGCTGGCTTACTAATCGTTCGCTTCACAATAATAAAACAGTTAGAAGTTATGGTCTTTACGAGTGCTGGTTAAATTATATAGCTCAAAAATGATACAGGTATTGCACACCTCGGTAAGTGGACATCAGAGAAAATTTTGTTCTTGATACCATCAGAACATCATTTGAAATAAGTTTACGGCAAAAGTTGAACAGATTGTTTTTAACTATAGGACTAGTTTCTGTCAAGTTTTTGTTCTGTGTGCACCAAAGCTTATGTAGCTGTACATCAAGCAATATTTTGTCTTATTGGTCCTGAACAACAAGGATATTTTACCTTCAGTAACTGATGTTTTTCCACTCTTCATTTGGTTCACCGGTTCTTGTGGATCTTCAGAAAGTGTGCCGTCTAAAATCAGTATGTAAAGTGCAAATCACTATGATCAATATGATATAAAGTTAACACAGAGTTAGGAAATTGATCAGTAACAGTGCAGTATGTGATTTATATTGCTAAGGTTTCATTTAAACTTTGCAATAAAACATTTGGGAAAGTTGTTGCATTATTCAACCCGTTACGGTGATTGTTTGTCAATGAAATAACGAAATGACACAGCACACCATGGTTGCAAATCAAGAACACATCTGACGTATTAGTAATGAGATATCGACTAGAACTAACAAATCAAGGGACACATCCACAAAAGATGAGCCGAAAAGCAAGCTTATGTGAGGGGTCAGCCATTTAGAATAGTGAAGCGGGCAAATGTTAACACACAGCACAGCAAATCAAAGATTTCATTCGGGTGGATCCACAGTGGAAGGGGCAGCAAAAGGCGACATTGCTCGGATCACGCGAATGTGCGAGTTTCCTGTGTATTGCTCCACCAAGGACCGGTAATTCATCAGAACAGCAGTAGCGACTCGCCAACAGTGAATCGAGTAGTACATAGGGAAGAAGCAAGTCAACTCAACCACAGGTATACGTATATCACTGTAGTTTGTAAATGTTACAATCTTTCGGTGGCTTTGTGACACCACCAATTCTTTCAAGAATCTAAACGTAAACAACGTCTTGAGAAATACTTTAGATTTTTGAAGTTGCTTCAACTTTAAGGGTTTCTGTTGCACTTCTTCGTCATAGCGTCACACATGCGCTATAGTCTACCATTGCATTCTGACGTTCAGACAACCGGAATCACAGTTGATACATCCATCCACATAATTATTGCAACGGTAAGCTTCGGATGAAGGTTTTGGTGAACGGTTTGGGGTAACGATGTTTTGTACATTGTTAGTAATAATTATAATGATCATTGAGGCAGTTGTATTATTTATGTTGGCCAATGTGTTGAAAATGACCACAGAATGGATTGTTGAGACGGTTTATGTAGGTCGCACGCTTGGAGAAAAACAATCTCCTTGGCAAGCTTCAGATAAACATTGAAAACTCAGTAAGATTCATGTTGCCCAATTGCTCTTTTGTTGAATTATTAGATTCAACAGTAGAACTAAAAGCTTCGATATTTCGATTTACTTGTCCAACTACCAGTCCACGAGGGTTTTCTTAACTAGTTTGAGATCCACTTCTCATGTCGTTCAGTTTAAAATCTATTTTGTGAAAAAGCGATCATTTTGATGGGATGTAAAGTGCTTATATTGTTACAATTTCTTATTGGGTGATTCATGTTCCGGAATGCTGAACAAATAATTCTGGCATAGTAATCCAAACTGGCGCATCATCTACATAAGATGTATTGGAAAATGTTACCAAACATTCATTGTTAACTCGCCAGGTGAAATAAGAGCTTACCATCGAAAGCAACGTTAATAGTGCACTTAAAGATCCTGAATATCCAACTTCATTTCTTTACCTCCGAATATAACAGTTTGTCACCAATAAACCGTATAAATATGGCGTACGGCTTACTCTAAGCACCAATGTCTTGGTGTCTGACTTAACAAGAAAATCCTCTTTCTTTGAATGAAAGGCAAAATTACTGTTTTTACAGTTTGTGTGAAAATTTGTTGGTTTAGTTCTCATCTGCATTCTTTCGTACTACTGAATACCGATTGACTGAGTTAGCTGTCTTATCGATTCCGTAAAGCTTTTAAATGTTCCTGTTTGTTAACCTTTTTAATTAGTGTGGTAACCATCAGGTAACATGATTCAACATGTTTCAACCGTATTGGTGGGGAAAAGAATAGAAGCAGGCTTATACGCATTAAGACAGGTTTAAAGACATTTGCTTTTCCAGGCGTTTGAAGTTACTTTCTCATGGCTTTTTTGAAGCCTAGAAACGTGTCCGGCTTTTTACACCAAACGTAACCTTCCTTATAAACGTTACTCATCGGTTGATGCGTTCATAGTAAGTTACTTGTCCTTACTGGTCATGTCTGTTTTGCAAAACCCTCGGCTGCTTTTACCAGAGAAATATAAGATATAGAGCGTATCTCAAAAGCAGAACATATGTGAACGCTTTCTGCAGTCTGGTCACAACCGTGTTTCACATACTGATGATGAAGATAGATAGAGAAAAAGGTTTGATGGCATAATTTCAGGTAACTCTTTTGGTGACGCCTAGGAGCAGTGATGTGGGAAAAATGGTTGCTCCAATTCATACTTCAATGCAACTGTGTAGCAGTTGACTGATTTCAGATTTGCTAAACGTTCCTACTAGTTTTTAATGTATATACCTAAAAGCCTGCAATGGAATTACTGTCACTTTAAACTTACAATCAATGAATTCATGTTGAATAACCGTTTGTCTAACCAGTCCCTGTTAGTTGTGTTACGAGACTTTGATTTACACTTTCTCCACTGTTGTTCTTCAAGATGCAGTTCGGATAAGATGTGTGACTGTTAAACCACTAGCGGTTATTTGTATTGACGTGTGGACATAAGAGCACTTCATATTCAGTCGTTACGACACAAACGGGGTTACCCATGTATAGGGGTATTAAAGCATTCTTACCATGGTATCTCAGTTTCAGGATACGGTTTTATTTAGATTGTACAGTGATGCAGTAAGAAATGTGAATGTGTTATCCACTCCATGATCAGCTGGCTGCGATGCAGCATCTTAGGCTAACAACCAGGTCAGGTTGTTTCTTTCATGACGTTGTTTCCTGTCATCTGCGTTTTTACCGATTCTCTTATCCCTGACCTTCTACCTGGTTGTCAGTCAGCGTGCGTACTCTAATGGCCAGTTTCTGCCTTCTGCAATCTGGTGCCATTGTTTTATGATTGAGAGTTGATAACCTCAGTCTTCATGTTACGGCTGAACGCAGTCGTTAATCCTCAGGTGTGCTTGAACTCGATGGCGATCTCATCTTCATTTGACTCATATGCTCTATTCATCGTACACTTCACAGTAGATATCACACGTGATAGTGCCACTTACAAACAATGTGACTGAGCGTTTGCCTGTGAAAATTTGGTCGAACTCTGTGTGTGATGTTTGGCACAGCGGCAAGGAGGGTCTCTTCATGCAAAGGTTGCCAGAGGTCATATCTCTGCACTGGCAAGGATGTGTATCAGGGATTAACTAGAACAAGATCACAATTGAGATACACTGATTTTTGTGGGAGGGCTAGGCTGAAATTTAGGTTAGAATGCGAAAACTGTAATCAGTTATGAGAGTCGTTCTATCTACATAAACCTGGTTCGTGTTAGTGGCATATGAAGGGTCGTTACGCTCATACAATTTGTTATGGCGTAATGTGGTGAGGAAGAATCCATCCACAGCTGTGATTGTTTACTACGAACGAATGAACTACAGGAGTGGTGAATTTTATAAGTGAGTAAATCAGTCTGCCGGTGTGTAAACTTTTGACAGTTTCGCTGCTGTCACGGCGAAAAGGACGGTAGAATTCTGAACGTACAGCAGTTGTATTACGTTCGGTAATCTTTCGGGTAAAATGTGAGGCCGTTTGTCAACAGTATAATTGATGCGAAGATAGCGCTCCCAAATGCGAAACCAAAACGATGAGTGAAGTCTTTTAAGAATTGAACAACTTCTTGCTTTTAAGAATCCTGTCCGGAAAAGTTTAGTCTCCCTCCTGCAAATATACCAGCATTTATCTTCTTTTGGTGGCGGTTTCCGAAAGCTGTCCATTTGGTACTGTCCTTCTGAATAAGGTTGTCCGATGTTTGGGACCTCAAGTTTGGCGTTTCAGTTTGTTTTGCACACAGCCGATAAACTTCTGTTTCATTCTCCGTTTAGTGTTGAGCTATTAGCCTTTTCCGCAAATCAACTCTGACAATTTCGGGCACTCAACGTTATCGATGTTATCGACATGCTCAAACAATTGATTAAAATGAACAGTAGTGAATTGATGCGGTCGTTCATGATCTGTAACCGTCCAAGAAACCCTCCGCACTAACTGCGTCTACATCAATCTGGAGTGAACACCCACATATCAGTTTTAGATGTTGTGTATGTGCACAACTCAAGACATGCTTTCTTGTGTTGCAGACAATAGTAAATAGGCCAGGAACACAACTAAAAGCCTCGGTTGCTAAACCTGAAGTTGACCTTGAAAAACGAATTTTTCTGATATCACCAGAACCATTGTCCACTTGCAATTCACACAGGTTTTTAATTTGCAGACAATAACCGTATATATCTCACGGTTATTTTAATGTTTCATTTAACGGAATCAGGTGTGGATTCGTGGGAGTGTTTTAAAGATTGCCATCTTCAAAGGTTAATCTAAGGTGAATATTAGCGAAGTCTATGGTCTTATTCTTGGAATAAGAAGTCGAATGCTATTAACTAAATCCAAATTATTTTTGCACCAAGGTGAACATTGGTGAAGAATCATGTTATGGACAACACATGAGTCCATCCAACGATCGCGACCCCTTTTCCATTTAATCTCCAGTCCATTCATAAGCAAGAGAGTGGATTTTAAGGTCTAATAACTTGAGGAAAATTGCCCATCCGCCCCGTTCTTTCTGTACTACTTTCAACTACCTCATTCTGTGGGGAATTGGATAGACTATGTATTATCAGCAGTCTAGCATAAAAGATTGGCTACATTATGATATAAGTTGATTATGAAGAAAAAAAATAGAAACACCCGCTATCTTCGTTCAGTCTTAAATAGCGAACAGAATGGCATTTAGATGACTCCAAGCGAACTTTAGGGAACAAAAAAAATTTTAAAAAGTGCAGCTTTTTATATGACTATTTGATTGCTAAAGCTTTCAATCGAACGAACGATATGTTGCTTCACTAAGTAGAATGAAATCTTCTTACGTTCAGCAATCGAGTTCTTCGCGCTGGCCGTTTCGCTGCCTGTAGTCCCTGACGAATCATGAAAAGTATACAAATGATATGTAGTTTTTACAATGAACTGTTTGAAAACCTTAAAAATCAATCACGGTTAACTTACAAGTAAGAAAAAACACACGGTTATGGAACGCCCACATTCATACTTCAAAATTAGCTTGTGGTCATCGAAACATCACAGCACAACAAAGCAAAACAAGCAACCATATAACAAATACATGTATGTACATAGTACGGTGTGTGAGTTGTTTGCTAGTTTGCTTGAAACTTACCGAATTATGTGGCTGTGCGTTTATTTATTATTTTATATACTACTGTTTCACTTAACAGATAACCTTAGGTCCTGTCGAAATACATATAGTACACATTACTAGCAATGAGCAGCATGAATAAGTAGATTAGACACCTATGTTGGATTGAGCTGTTACTACGCTGATGACAATCCTTAGGCTCTGTGAAAGATATCTAATCGATGTGGTATTCCACTTGTGTTATGAGCTGTATTCATGTAAACTACGCCAACTACGTTGATTTATCAATATTCTGATAGGAAATAGTGTGAACTTGAGGATTAGATTTTTAATGGAGCCATTTGTTGGAGATAACACGACGTTTCAACATATATCTCTAGTACTTTGATATTGTAATGTTAACACATAACTGTCCTTTTCATAACGAATCCGTGTACATGCAACTTTTAACTGGTTTTGGTAGAGTAGGATACATTGGCAGCAAATCACGACAAATCTTCAGGCAAATTACGGGACATCATTTGTGTTGTTTGAAACAAGACGGAAGGCAAGTGGACATCGTTTCTATCGTCGAAATTCCGATCAAAATTAACCATTGTCTTAATGCCCACTGAGCCGTTAGTCCACCGAATTAAACGTATTTCAATACTTACTGTCCATCCGCGAATACCATATCGCAGAAAGTTAGGGTCAGGTCAATTGAACCAACAGTGTGCAATCAACTTCAGTTTGCTCAAGCGTTTCTTCTTTTTCATGCTCAAACTGGTCAGGTGGATGATCGACTGGTTAAACGATCATTTACCTAGCTTCTCCGTAGTAAGTCCAGGCAAAATGTCAACCAAGTTCCGTCTGCCTTCTGCATACTTTCATTGGCCTGGAGGCGAGTCCTTCATATATGGGCCCACCATTTTTCAATAGAAGGAAACTTTGGTAGGCTGCGTGTCTTTGAAATGTGGGGAACCACAAACTCTTCCAGACAGAACTCAACTCTGTTTGCAATAGTTCGTAGTAATAAAATGCTTAACGATCGACGAAGGTGCACGGCGAACTGGTACAATTTAGTTTCTATAGTCATTACCGTCAACTGATAGCCAAAGCAAACAAACTGTAGTCGTTGGTTTTTTAAAGGTCATGGAGTATTACAGAATTGTCGAGAAAAATCCTTCGAAATAAGGAGGTTTGATACTATTCGTACAATCATTGGGTCCTAAGCTAGGACCATGTTACATTTTTGTTGCAAGAAAATTCAGATCAGATAGATAAGTTACAAGTAATTAACTAGTGGGCATTTCATCATTGCAACTGGTATAGGGTTTGGTGGAACAATAAATCAAACTTCGAAATGAGATGGTGGTTATTCGTCTAATGTTTCACAAAACTTTACGCGGAATGTTGTTATATTGAGCCAACGGAATTGGGCAAAAGCGGTTGAAATATACTATCGACCATATTGGTTGATGTGGTGTGTATTAACCTACATATTACTTCTCGATAAGCAAGTTGTTTCACGGAGAGTGAAGCAGTGAGGACTGTTGGTTCCACAATGAAACCACCATGATACGTTGGATCACTCTGATGTTTTTCTTCTGATACGTAAGGTTTTGCAACACCTATCAACGTTCGTCCCACGATGGAACATTTTAGGAGTAAACTACCGACATATTTCTGGCGAACAGTAATAGATGGATATTCAGTGATATAAGACCACTTTAAAATCATCCCTAACTTGAAGGTTTCAGTCACGAAATTTTGCAGATAAAAGAGTGTGGTAAGTAGTCTTTGGTATCCGAAACAAAGTACTTATTAATAACAGAGCGAATCGGGAACTTCTGGTGTTAATATTTAAACTCATTAAGTCGATTAGTTTGGAACAGTTCAGGTTAGCAAATGCACTCCCATAGTTTATCATGTAATTCTTAAACACATAAGAAAATGTATGTCCTACTTTCATGGTGTATGGTTATCCTCAGTTCGTGATTCCACAACCCGTTTCGTCATTATTCTAAATCCCGGCGTAAAGACTTCCCGCAAAGAAATTGGCATCTCTACCCTATTGTTACAATTCCGGCAACAGACGTTGATCTAATAATATACACTATACTGTATGAACTTAAGCAAGGCGGAACTGTTCATCGAACGTTGATATGAAGGTGAGCACTAAGAAAAATGTCATCGTTGTAACTTAAACCTTTAAGGAGAGCAACGGGTTAAAACTGGAAAACAGAATTTGATTGTGTTCACTTGAAACAACTTAGTGACCACTCGTGTCCAACGTGTTAGCCTCGGGACAAAACTATCGTGAAAACCTGCTTCGTATGAACAACACAGAGTGTAGGTAATTTATCCATGGGATGCTCCATCCCAGGGATAAGCACTCCATTAGGGCGGTTCTCCCCATGAATACTCTGTCCTTTGGTTGACCCAATTAGGTGACAGTTACCTCCTGGAGAGTTTTTCAGTGACTAATGGAGATTGTGGAGATGTGTATTGTCTAATCATAGTGCTATGGTTCACAGCTGAGAGCAAACAAATCTCTCAACATCATTTAGCCGAGATCACGTGTCAGACTACATAACACAGCGACTCATTCAAGTAAATGTAATTTGAACTTCGTGTACTAGTGGTCAAGTCAAAATTTATATTTGTGCGAGCATGTATTCAAAGAGACTTCCTGTAACTACCCACAAAATGTCATAACACATCTAACGCTCGATGTCATTTGCACGATTAACTTCTTTTATTTTCAAGAGGGCAGCACAAACACAACCGTAGTTTAGAGCGGTACCAACTGAAAAGTGTTACTTCAGTTTATTACTTGCAAGTACTCGGTGATATCAACTGATCATTTGATAGCGAGTGGGTATAGATTTGAGACGTATCTATCTCAGGATAATCTGCTGCAGGGATAAGTCACCTCTAGGAAGAATTAACTATGATGTATTCATCGACATAAATGTGAAACTATTCTGGACGTTAATGTGTCGAGCATCAGACGGTATGACTGCTGTTTGATGACGGTTAATGTACAAACCAAACTCTGCTATTAATGAGTGCTTTTGGTCACGCAGTAATGGGATAAGACAAGTCTCAGCAAGGTTCTTGTTAATGGCCTATATGATCCTTTTTAACTGGTTATCAGACACGTGGGCCTCGCTTAAACTAAAAAGCGCAGGACATAAATGTTCGATTCTGTTACTTGCCATCGATGAGAATCGACGCAGCCTATCGTGGGTTACTGGTATTATACTGCGTCCATGTGCTTGACAAACCAACTGCAGTCCGTAGATTTGACAGTGCGCGTCATGTACCGATCGATTTAACGTCGGATTGCTGGAGATAAAACATGGTACGACCTATTATAAACGAAGTTTGTTTTGATCCGTGATAGAGCGAAACTTACGACTACGTCTTTTGATCTAACCAACAGCGAATAGTAAACCAGACAGGTTTTTGGCAGAACTAAGCAGAAATATTCTATTACTTGATTTAAAATCATTTTTTCCTTTGTAACATTTGGCTATCTAGTGTGCAGCATCCATTAGACGTACCTCATTTTGACACCGGGAAAATATATTACCTGCTGATCAGGCTGCATAAGAAAATTTATCACCTGAGCTGAAAACTACTGACTAGTCTAATTACCAATTGGGTCTGACACGGCAGTCCACATGACAGCCCACTGCGCTACGAACAACAGCCTCAGCAATCGAGTTAGCTTCACAAAGATAATTTGCCATGGTAACCATTGTAGTTCTTCTGTTTAACCTCGTTTTGTATATTGTCATCATTTTTGATGTGTTTTCTTGCAAGTTATTCCATTTTGCTGTTGAAGTCAGTGCCAGTTCGAGCCACGTGATCATTACCATTACGAAATGGTACAATAAATCATATAAAAAACTGAAACACAAATCAATGGCCAATTCCTACATCGATCAGAGGCTTCACTAGTGTTTCTTTTTTGTGCATAGTGATGACAAATGTTGACAGATGTGTGGGAACCACTAAGATTTTTTCTAACAGGTGACCGATGGAAAACTTATGAGCTTTTAAATCTCATCTTATTTCCAGATGACCAGTCATGTATGATGTTCAGTTACTGTTGAGTCCTTGTACATCTCTTCAAGGCTATAGGTATTGCTATTGATATCAGCAACAATACGGAAGAAAGCATGTCAGATAACAATACAGTTATGGATTTAAACAACTATTTTAAGGGCTCATTTGAAGGAAATTAGTTTGGAAATTCAAGACAAAGTATTGTATTGATTGTTTTTTGCGTCACTAACTTTCAACGACGAATTTTACTTTTGAATCAATGATTTCGCAAGAGATTAGTTCATGTATCCAACGTGGGACTGAACGTTATCGGAATAAAGACAACCACTCTAAACTGATTTCACTATCAACTCGCAGTCCTGCACGAATGTGGGTTTATGAGTGCTATTCGGATGGAATCACTGCTGCGCCTCATTTTATAAAAGTAGCTTACCCAATGGTATAGATGGACGTGTTCCTATGGAAGGATATCCATACAGCGAAGGACGATAAGGCACTGAAATGGAGAAAGGTCATTTGTATATCGTTCGATTTACTACTTAAAAGAAAGGTTTAGCTTGTAAATCATATGTGAAGCGAGTCATCATTCCGAACTGATAATCATTAGAGTTGCACCAGAAAAATAAGTGAGAAATATAGTGTAGTGAAATCCGAATCCTAAATTAGATCTGAAAACAAAAAGTTTGTCAAAATATTCTCATTGACCAGAGAGGGATAAAACAGGTTGAAAATGTCGATAACTGTTAACTACAGGTGAGTGTTTTCAACATTTCCATTCTATAACCTGTGTACTACAGTTACCCATTATACGGTTTGCACACAATATAATGAAGTTCTGAGGCCTTACAGTCACCTCTTCTTGTCTGTAGGTCGTCGCCAGTTCGCGCTCAATAGCGCTTGCACATAAGTGTCTCAAATGCACTCTGAAAATCTATACAATAATCATTCATGAAACTCTGGTCATAGTGACATATGTGGCTATTGATCTTTCCTTTAAAGACTGCTGTTCACCAGTAGCATGTTATATTAAAGACTAATGTTAGACTTGTATCTGCGCATTGACCCAGTTGATTAAAGGCCAACGCTTAGCAAGTCAGGAAAAGCGAGTGGATTTCACATACGTATCGTTGTCAACCGGTGTGACTGAAACAATACACTTGTTGAAAATCATGTATGCCTCCTCAGTGTTTTTCGTCATGAACCTGCTACACTATCAGTTCGCTTACTGCATAAACACAAAACTGCGTATTGCAGTGAAAACGCTTACTGTAAGTTATGTAGTACTGAAGCTGGTCGTTCGTGCAAAGGATTACTGAGAAACTTGTAAAGCGGATAGATAAGACTACGAAAATTAGAGAAAATCTACCTGATCACGTTTAGTGTTGGGAATAAGAACAAGTAGGTATTTTGTTGTGATTAATGTTCGTTTGCATAACAGTTGGAATAACACAGTGTGTTACAGAATGCTTCGTACGCAGCTAAAACCCCATTTAGGCGAAGCATCTAGAGTGGTAAGTGTCAAGATCATCCGTCTGCTTTCTATTTTATAGCTCGATTTTATTATAGAGAAAATGAGGTGGAACATTTACAGAATGCTTGTGTGAATCGCCTGTCTGACGGAAAGTGAACGAGTCAAACATACGGTTTATATATTTGGTTACTTTTGACAAGTTTTAAGCTATACTGATGCTACCAGAAACTGTTTAACTGGTTCGAAAGCTTCAAAATTATGTTTGTTGATTCAGCATCGAATGCTTCATTAAGGCTGCTGTATTCAGGTAGAGTCGTCAACAGGCAACGAAAATCTGGCTGTTTATTCTTGACCGGTAAATTTAGAAACCTACACTGGCAGCGCCGGAGGAATATAAAACTAAAAACTGTCGGTATTTTCAAGTGTATGCTACTTCTGTTTTGCTAGGTTTCCTCTAACTATAGATGTTTATCTCAGTAAATGGCATCCAGCGCGAATAAATTATGCTCATGAGAATGGCACCGCAGTTAAAGCCGTTGAACCAGGTTGTTTGAAGATGAACGTACAAATTCTGTATATGTTCATTCGAGGTAGATCAGCGGCTCTATTAAGAACCAAAGAACTATTTGGATGAAGCTCGAAAGTTTTATTGTTCAGTCTCTCAAGACACGTACTATGACGAGTAAGCCGGGTGCCACCACATCAACTAATCGTCCATGATCTTGAATATTCTTTGCTGGTGACAAGTGGGTTATCTTGAACTGGTCAACTGATGAATTGGCACTGATAAGACAACGGGTTAGACACTGCGGCTAAAGTTGATCTCCCGGACAAGGACTCTGGTAATCTACAGAGTATGTTGGTGAAGGTGGTAGCCAGTCAGATCCAGTGGTTTGACGGTTGTAAGGCTGGAGTTCGTGTAAACTGACAGAGGTTAAGAAAGCTGAGCGACTGAAGTCCCGGAGAACGCATTATTTGGATGCTGGCTATTCCACTGAGGTTTTTTAGCTGTTTGGTGGAGCCATAGTATCGTTGACTTAGCGTGCAGGGAAGTACACATTCAATGAAACGGTCGTCATCGTTCTTACCTCTTCTGCCTCAGTGCAATTTGATTGTAGGTTGAAACTACACTGCATTAGAACGAGCATTGGTTGTTACTGTTGTCTTCGTGAGGTATACTAATCTATTCAGGATAATTCGGGGTATGGATAGATGATCATTTACTAATCCCCAGACTTTCAGATAAACGTAATTACCACTTCCGTGCTAAAAGCTACCCCGATAGAAACAGGAGAGAAAGACGATCGTGAAAGGGTGTTTAGGTGTAATATACTTTTAATGGTAACTTTTCAGTACCAAACGTCAGGCTTATGAAAAGACTACCAATAAGACATCCTGAACGACATTGTTAAGCTGTATCTCAAATTAGCTTTCTTCAAGCACTGAATCCAGCAGTTAGACAAGATGGACAAACGTATACTGCGACATGCGGATATTTCATTGGTTCTCATCATTCGTTGACGTGGAACGTTCAGTTACGTAGATTGGGCGCGCGTCGAGAGAACTGTGAAACTAATATATATCACAAGGATGCATTCAGAGTGGGATAAACGGTTTCATTGCAAGAGCAACAGGATTCATTACAACGCCATCCTTTGCCAACAGAAACCCATAGTGCGACGCCATAGTCTTCAGGTTGCGATTACGTACTAGGGCCATAAATGAAGTAGCGGGATCAGCCACACGCTCTGTTGCGAATAAATATTTAGTGATCAAAAACGCCGGAGTATTGCTCAGATATTGCCATTTCCATCGGCGTTAATCCATTGCTTGCACTCTCTACTTTGGTATTTGTTCCGCCTTTATCTGTTGGAAGTTATCGTCCGTTCTGTCAACGCGTACGTCAGCGCAGTTGTAGGTGAACTGATGGGTAACGTGGTAGGCGGATGTTTTCGAGAATGAACGAGCAAGACGGTGGATACCAATCATGCGGCTGAAAAGTGGAAACCACAATCTTGCAGCAAGATGAAAGTGACCAACAGTAGCCTTCGACTTTCAAATCCCTTCGTTGATATCTTAGTCTCCCCTGTGAGGACGGTTGTTAAAAACTTGATTCTTTGGCGTTGATTGCAGTTGGCAATCGATCGTTAGGTTCTGTCAGCGAATTTTGGAAAGTTTCGCCAGATACACATTCGTAAACGGAACACATAAATAACGGGAAGTTATGTGTAATCATCTGGTAAGAATAACCAAGCGGCTTACATCTCGCTATGTACCTCCTCTTGTTGTCTTCATTGGTTGATCGGAACTTGATTTTTAGTTTTCCCGGACAAAGGTTATCTTCACTATCCACCCGAGGTTTGAAGTGGTTGTTACCGCTGAGGTGAAAAACAATGATTAGACGAATTCTTGGTTGTTTCTATCAGTATTACATTCGGCATGGTCCTTTTAATGAGAATTCTCCAGGATCGCCTTAAAAGGGGAACACCTGACTAGCAACGATAATCTTACCAGACTGACTAACTCTCGCAGTCAGATATCGCACAAAAATTTACGCAAATATACCTAGATCTAACGACGCTTTACTGTTGGGTTAAGTGACCTTACTCTTGTATAACTTGTAAAAGTCGAAAACCTCGCCAAAGATTCTGCTAGAGAAACCGCAGCCAAAACCCATCACTTTTCCCAGTGTTTGTTGAATTTTGTCACCAGCAGACCGAATTTTTCTAGTTTTGTCAAGAAACATTTTCAAAACTTGTCCACGAGGAGGTCACTCAAGTACAGCCGGAAATACTTCTCCAGGAACAGAATACGAAAGTCCACCAAAAAATTTCAATGACTTAGCGACCCGTGCCCAAATCAAACATTTACACGACCAGCGAAACGAACTGCGTCCCACTTTGCCAGAAAATAAACAGTTGGTTTCGTGCCAAAAGACACGTTTTATTTCACTTGTCTTTATCTACTTGCAAGGGTTTTTGTTTGCTCCTATAATACTACTAAGCCATCGGACAACTGAAAGAGAGGTTCTTCTGAAACAAAAAAGCGTGTGAAGCAAATCGTAGGAATTATTGTAGTCGGTCTCTAAAGCTATGAATATTGATCTCACATGGGAAGTTCGTTCGATAACAATTGTAAAATTGAGAAATAGAAGTACAGCTAGTTCTCATTCAGTTTATTCTCTTCGAAGTTCTTGGTGAGAAATTGGTCGTTTTCACTCATACAAGTAGGTCACAAAGTAAACACATAAACCCATATCGATTGAAATGCAGAACGCTCGGTTAGTAACCTTTTATCTTTCAGAGGCTGTGAGCCCACCAGAATGCCCTAAGTCCAATTGTAGTTAGTACCTCTTCCTGGACACAAAATAAGTGTGTTTGGTCAGGAGGATTCTTTAGTGAATGTGATAACACACTCACTTCACAATGTCTTATTGCCTTCATTTCAATCATGAGCTCATAAAAAGCTGTGCATTAACAGCTTTACACTGGAACTGAAGAAATTTTGGCACAGATCAGAGACATTCATACAACTAACTATGCGGTGAGACCTGGTACAGTTCTCTGTAATGAGGAAAGACACAATCACTTTGCAATATTAGCTGTTTGAGGTGAATGTCAGACGAAATACTATTCAAAATTAGGTATCTACCGAGATAAAAGATAAAGTACATTCATTTGTTAGCTCTCACAAATGCAAGAATTTATATGCTCGTCAAAGACCATCGATTTTTAATTGTATCAAAGATACAGAAATTTTCAATTCATCACTTGTGGAAGGTCTATTCTAGCCTACCAAATTTGTCCTTTATTCTCATCTCGAGATAGTGTAAAACATAAAATGATGCATGCGTTGAGAATCATAAGGCGTGTAGGTCAGAATTTTCTTCATGTACTTCGACGGTTCCAGTTCATTTGTTTTCCTTAGACATTTCTATGTAATAACTAGCGATTAAAACACATGATTAAGCACACGGTTAAAATCCATGCACAAGCTATTAGTCAACGTCCTTATCATGGTAGTTACGACTTTTACTTCATTCTGACGAGGCTGGTTGTTTTCGCGAAATAAATCGTCAGATTTCACATAGCCAAATCATTACATATGCAAACATCCTAACACTGATCTAAGATAATCATAAGGAATGCAACAAAAGTCACGGTAGAATAGCAGCTCAATGCTTCTGAGTGGAAACTTCGGAATTGATAGTTAAAGTTATTAGCGTATTCATTTTGTGGACAGTGATACTTTGTATTATGATAACAGAGTATCTGAAACAAAAGGGATTCAGATCAACGGATTGTTACGACATGGTTATTTAAAGCACTAGGATTTTACGACATATCAACACATAATAACCAACAGACAAATCGTTAGATGATTAGGCCGGTTTCATCACCTCAATTAGTCAGAAAGTATAGAAACGGAAATTTGATGAAGTTTGTGATCCATTCCAAAGAAAAGGACAAAACGAATTTTATCAAATCACTGCAGGTCTTATGTATACATACACTTTAATAAAGTACAAGCAATGTAACTGGTGGTTATTTTCAATGAACGTATTGCAGTGACAATGAACGATGGTCCTCCTGATATGAGGTATTACTGGAGGTTTATGATGACATCCGAATGTTAACCAAACTTTGATTATCCCGTGGATGACCGTTATTTGTATCCAGTGACTGTGGAGGTTTCAATACTGTGCTTGTGCTTTTGTATTTTTATTGTTTAAGCGAATCGATGAACCATTCTGGATCACGTTCGTTTTGACTGCTTTAAAACCCTGTTAGTTCGCACGACTTGTGATTAACGCGAATTCAGGAATTATTACATTCCGTCACGACTTAATACTTGTTCTCTCAGTGAATTATGGCTGATGACTTGATCACTTTGTGTGTCTGATTCATCGTAAATGTAATAATATCCCAAATGTAACAATATTTCCTAGTTTTTATTAAAACGGTCAACGATTTGGTAAGAAACATCAGCTAATAGACACTGGCGGTACAGCGTCATAATATCGGAGCCCGCCATGCACGGCTGATGCCGGGCGAACGAATAACAGACAGTTAAAATAATCAGTTCGTTCATCCACTGAATTCAGTAGTCGCTAATCGTATTGATTACAAAAACCACCGAAAGACGGCCGTTCCAGTCAGATGGATTTCGCAAACAGTGCACACAGGAAAGTTAGTATCATTTTCTATACTTGCTTCCACATCAGCATGGATAGATGATGACGGTAGTATAGTACGATGGCAGACATGAGGCGGAAGGCATGATCATTCGTAGTGCATTTAATGGTCATATTCGAGTAACCAACAATTACCCAACTACTGTGTACGGAAATATTTTCTCCACTTGGATGAAACCAACTCAGGCAACACGATATACATGCCAACACGCACGTGAGCTCATAACAACCGACGTGCAAACTTTACGTAAGTGGACACCTGGCGACAAACGTAAAGCAGTGCACATTGCTGAGGCACTCGCATTCAGATACCCAACCTTTTGTTTTCAGAGCTTTCCGTGTGCTAACTGTGCAGTCTCGATGAGACAGCGATCTTACTTCAGAAATGGAAGCCATAGTAACCTCTCTTGATGCAACAATTTGGCCTAGACTCCGTCACTTCCGTTTGTGGGACAGAAGTTATATCTTGCACGATCAGTTGCGCGCGTGTATCGATTGTATGATCACATAATTCCATCGGGTTTTGAAAAAAGGCGTTCTACATTTTTGCTCTACGTTCACCTGAAAGTATATCAAAGCCTCCCAGTCCAATCGTGCTTTGTTTTGAATATCAAAATAGTCTGTGTACAGACACACAAGCAGAAATAATGGGAGCTTGTTTCTTGAGAATCAAACGAGATAGAAGACGGTTGTCCACGAGACTTTTTGGAACACACTTTGTTTTATGCTGTATTATTTCGTGCTCGTACCCGAGAAAGAATAGAAATACCTCATTTGAGGCGTAAATTATGTCTTTGTTTCAAATTCAGTGTGGGATAGTTCACTGGAATCACTGTATGATATATATAAAGTCCTCAAGAATATCATTTTTTTCAGTTGCAGATGTCCTTAGGAATAGTTGTCTTCGGACATTTGTTCGGTTTGAGCTCCATATGTGATCGTTGTGTTCAAGCTCCCGAAATGTAGTAAATGAGTCATCTTCTAAAGAATATACTTGTTCAAATATAAACCCAATACTCAAACATTGAAATCAACTGTTACGACACAAAATACTTTTTGATTCACTTTCTAAGATGCGGTGAAGAGTGCTCGACTACCCGAGCTACGAAACCAAATGGAGTTGCAGAGGAATTGAAGTGTCTGAGTATGCTCGTTCTGTCAATGGCTTGAATATAACATTGTGAAGTATATGCGAATGCAAAACCAGTGATCATATGTAAGCTATAGTCAATTTATAATAAACAAAATCTTGCGTTACTTCCGAGAAACCTAGATATGTGGGGCTCTCCCACAACAGAGATAATTTCGTACAGTTTCTTGCAGGGCGCCTGACACAGTCCATTCGACTTGTATGCAATGCGATATCAGTGCGCGTGCCTCCTCTCATAAGATTGTTGCGACAATCTCTAATCAAGCTGCGGTTATCAGAAATGTACACATCACATTGTATTTAACATTTCGCTTCCATCCATGGTGACTCTCACAATGACGAAACTGGGTGAGATATATGTTTGGGATAATCCGAGATTTCTTCATATATACTGAAGATTTAATGTGGTACATGACCTGATATGGCCCAGTAAGCCGGCCGAATCCGGTTTCTTTGTTTACCAGCTATCTACTGGAAAACGATCGTGTGGGCCACTTAATATTCGCTTTTCATCTAATGCTGATCCATCATAATCTCGCCATGTTGAAGCTACTTAAGGCAGGAATATTCACGCACCATAAATCTCGAGGTTTATTTTGTATACATACACTCGCTTCCTAGTGTCAGTTGCGTGGGTCATCTCCGCTGAATATGATGACTATGCAACCAATCAAAATTCAGACCAACGTTCAGCACTTGTCAGATTGGCACATTATGCCAAGCACGGTGTACAGATATGTAAACGGTCAGTGTAAACTTACCCTGAATAATATTTGGAAGTGTACACTAACAAGGTAACCTATTTTTTATTGAAGATGACAGAACTGTCTCCTCGATGTGTATTCATAGAAAGCTTCGCAACGCATTCATGTTTATTTGCTGTGGCCTTGGATAAGACAACCTCAGGTGCGAAACGCTTTGTATTTTCAAGTTCTAGATTTGATATTTCAGGCAAAGTAATCCCAACTGTACTTTATTGGTTCTTCGTCAATTGAGCCTCGGACAAAACGCTTGTGAACAGTATCTTGGGACGACTTGATTATCAGCACAAGGTTTCATCCTTGACCCGACATCATTACTTTGAGATATCCGGTCACTTTGGCCTGAAGGTGTTGATTACATGTATGCTTACGGTATTTCCGTGTAACGTTGTGACTGAGACAGAGCAATGCCATTACGAAATACTCCCGCCTTGTGTGAGTGAAATCAGTTGTGAGAGAATTATGGAGCGGACGCTGAGCACTTCACCCACATGCCTGATCCTAACCTGCTGGACGTTAAAGACCACACAATTTATTTCTCGTTGTCAGAATTGCTCGGATGAGAAACCAGTATGGAAATGTTGAGCGCATGGTCCACATGGTAAGCACACAACAAACGACCACACAAATAGTTTATTCTTGTTTGGTTGGGTTGACCGTTGTTCACAAACAATCATGAACAATGATTCCAAACAGATATGAAATGGTGTTAGTTGCAAACAGTGTTTGGAACGAACGTCACATAAAAATTGCTGTCACATTCGGTTAGGTTAACAACGTGGTGATCGTTATTCATGTTTTTATCTTAATGTCAGTCAGCTTTAACTTTGTCAAGTTAACTATTCTACCTCTCCGAACGAACGAAGTAACGAGCGATCGCGTTCTCGCCGGAGTTCTTGCATGACCAGATCAAGTCCAACAACTTGCTACAGCCGATATGTGTAACAAATAAATACACTCGTCTGTCACTACGAACCCGTGCGATCAGAGGTTACGCCTCAGTTTCTGTGCGTAACACGGCATACCAATTTGAACGCAAAAGATGAATGACGTCTAAGGTCTCCTTGAGAATCTCATACAAAGGGTCAGAAACTCTGTATTATAAGTTCTGTTTAGCCGATGACACGGTTTATGCTGTACGTCACCTATCCGATTAAATCGGTTCTTCAAACCAGACCAAGTATAATAGGAACTTTTAGGAACTAATCAGAAAGGCAGTATATCTCAAGTTATTAAAGGGTATTGAATTTCACCCAGCCTAAATCTGTGATCTTCACTGGGGTTACGACATAAGACGATCTACCTCTCATTTGATTTATATTATTCCTACTTCGGTGTCTCCTGTTCCTTTAACGGAATGGATGTTGAACGTTTAGGGTGTAGACAAGATTCATTAATGGAAACAAAGGCAAAACTAGGGGTACGCCTCAGGAGGATTTTGACCAATAATTTTGTATGACTAACGCCACCGCACTTCATGAAGTGAAAGTGTTCGATTCTGGCACATATTGAGTTTCTGCAGAGATTCTGCAAGGAAGCACAACATCCGTGCTAAGTTACATCAACATAAGGGTTAGTGATGAAAAGTTAGCTAACAGATAGACGTTTATCTTTTAGGTAAAGTGGTCCCCATACCTTTAACTAAAACACAGTCTGCCAGAAGCAAATGAAAAACTACAGAGGTAAAATCTACGCGCAAAACCGGCAAGAAACTGAAATTTTTGCAGCCGTGTGAATGGAACGGTTAACTGTGACTGATCATTTCGCCAATATTTTTTCGAAGTTGCAAGTTACAGTACTTTTAGATAAAAACGTTGAATTTAACCAACAAAACAGTTCAACAGTAGTTACGTTACTGCAGACAGTTAACAAGCAGTATCAAATGATTTGTCGGTTTAGTACATAGTAAACCAGTGGAAAGTTTTGAAAACGTTTATACACAATAGATTAATCGGTTGAATATGCCCCTCACATGTTATTCACACAAAAACAAACAAAAGAATGGTTTAGCAGTTATCACATTTTGAGTTGTTAAACAATTTGTTTAATTGTAAGCCTAGGGAGTGGTAATCAGCTACAGTGTACTCATGTACACGGGTGAGTTTGACAAAAATATGTTCAACGGTATTCAGCAAAGTGGCCACGTTTGGCTTGCCATTGCACGTAACAAAAACATCATCAACCAAGAATTTTAATATAGAAAATTAGAGGCTATTCAGTAGATTGTTTTGAAATCAGTTGGTTTTCCGTTTGCAGAATGCAACAGTTCACGAGGGCAATATACTTAAATTATACCTTAAGAGCTTCGCCTACTCTACAGTCAACTTTGAGATAACTGTAGGATGAACCGGATAACTGACCAAGCACATAAAGGACTACCACACAGAAAGGTACATCCAGTCGACAAGATCGATAAATAGCTCAGTCACCGTGAATCTCGTTAGCACGGTCTACAACGCTGACTCTGCTCAATCTGTAAATACCGCCTGTGGCGTCTCAAGACCTCGACTGATAAATCAGTTCAGTAGGAAGAGTGAAATACAGTGAATACAGTCAAGCCGTATAATCCGGTGCTGTATGTATAGAAGTAACCATCTTATTCAAGCACAAGTATCTTTAACATAGCACAATGTTTTGATGCAACTCACAACCGTCCTTTCTCAATCTTACAACTTACATGTAATGTAGGGAAGTTAAAAAAAGACTCTCATTGAGGTAAAGTTCATCAGACTGACACCAGTCGTTTTCTTACCGCTATAAAATCAGTATTTATTGTGTATTCACCGGATATGTAGTGATACAATGAGGAGATTCCGAGCTGTATGCTTATCAACTACCATTCTAATAGGTTAGTCATACGTAGTCTTGAGTTGATCGATGCTAGTGTAATAATGTTGTCCAGTTGTCTGAAGGTACCTCAGTTACTCAATGGAATCAGACGTATTTTAAAGAAAAGTTCGTTCCCCTCAAAGTGCTAGTCTATATATCTCTCCGCTAGGTCCCATTCCTCTTGGTTGTAGCAGTTAAACGTAGCTCAGTAATCGTTTTCTTCACCGTTTGATTGTTTTGTTCCTTTCAACAAAGACAGCGTCTCTCACAGGAGATAACTTCAAAATTCAGGTTTTGTTGGCTATATTATCTGATCAGTTTTTGGCAAGTTCGTTCAGTGAACACTACAGTTAGGTTAACATGTATCTTCCAAGTGATTCAAGGTTGTAATTTACTCTCGGATATACGGTTGTTTACTGATCTGTTTGTCAGTTCCTGCAGGCTGGTTTATTATGTGGATATGGATACATGACAATAATTCTAACCTCATGGATACTTCTTTTTGGCTAGCATGGAAGAATAATGGATTCACTCAGCAAGCACACCATGGTTCATAAAAACCAGCAATTATAGTAGTGAAAGTTTCTGGAAAGAATGATTTCGTCTCATTAGCCTCAACTTCGAAACGATTTTCTATTTGTCTCTTTGTTGGTATTCTCAACTCTTTCAACCCATTACCTTCATTTTTCTGGAAATGTGTTTAGAACAGCAAATCAAATTGAAGAATCATCCCAGCTATTTTACTTATCGGTGAGCACGATCGATCTGGAGATCTCGGATGCTTCTTTTACAGACGGTTGTTCTTCAGTTCCACTTCGAGGGGTGTCATAAAGAAGACATTAATGAAACCAAAGTTGTCTTATGCACCCTGGTTTTCGTGCCACGCGTTCTCTAGTTGTACAGCAAACCTAAGCTGCCTGTCTACATCAACTCCATAAGCAACCAATCATTGTTTTAAAACAGTTCATTCCCTTCAGAAGTTTGAACAAAACGGTCAGAAAACGAAAACTGGTAGATG